>PVHX01018339.1:10488-37372 GCA_004024805.1 Geosciurus inauris | reverse complement strand
CAGCATTTGACTTCCATGCAGCCATGTATATTCCTGGTGGAGCTAAGAAATTCAGATGGAGATGGGGAGATTGAGAACTCTTGTATCCTCTTAGCTCAAGAAGGTGACAGGGGTTCTTGTATATTCAGGTGAGCATTATTAAACACTTAGTATGTGCTGGGCCCATATGAGTCACTAGGATACCCAGCTAGGTTGCTTATGAGTTCTGCCTTTGAGAACACCCTGTGTACCCTGGG
This sequence comes from Geosciurus inauris, assembly GCA_004024805.1. Classification (NCBI taxonomy): domain Eukaryota; kingdom Metazoa; phylum Chordata; class Mammalia; order Rodentia; family Sciuridae; genus Geosciurus; species Geosciurus inauris. The sequence continues at coordinate 37,136 of PVHX01018339.1, read as the reverse complement.
AGCACAGACAACAACCACTAACCCAGAGCAAGAAGTGAAGACTGAAATAAAGGTCCCCTGAGCACTTGGTGAAGTGTGCATTCTGTGATGGTAAATTTTATGTGTCAACTGGGTTGAGCCACAGTGCCTAGATAGTTTGTCAAACATTATTCTGGATGCTTCTGTGAGGGTGTTTTTGAATGTGATTAACATTTAAATTGGAGGTTGGTGCTGGGAATTGAACCCTGCTGCATGTTAAGCACACATTCTACCTCTGAGGTACACCTCAATCCCTAAATTGAAGGACTTTTAAGTAGATTGCCTCCATGGTGTGAGCAGGCACCAATCAGTTAACTTTAACATAACAAAGACTGACCTCCTACAAACCAAGGGAACTAACTCTGTCAGCAGATGGCCTTCAGATTTCCGATTCAACATTGGCTCTTCCCTCAGAATTCAGCCTGCCAACCCACCCTGCAGATTTTGGCCTTGCCAACTCATAACCTCATAAGCAATTCCTTCAAGTGAATCCCTCTCTATCTATATATGTACACATCATATTGATTCCATTTCTCTGGAGAACTCTGACTAATGCAAAGTCCAGTTGCCTATATCCATTTGTAATTATGCTCCTATGGGCTTTACTTTTGGTTTGAATATGTCTCACTTTATGCATCTCCTTTCCTGGGGCTCTGGAACCCTGAGAGATTTGTTTCATCTCAAACCCCTTGCAATTGTGATGCATCTGGGCTAATGTAACCAACACTGGCTCACCGGGCACAAAACACCTGGTAGCACTGGGAAGCCTGGGGTTGGGAGGAAAAATAACTGACATTTATTGGGTGCCTACTGACTTCCAGGCATTGTGCATGTTATATTCATCCTAATTTCTTATTGCTCAGTGCACAAGAAGGTAAACAGAATTGTGTCCATTGCACAGACAGGAAAACTAAGGTCTAGAAAGGGTAAGTGACTTGCCTAAACTCACCCAGCTAATAAGAATCAGAGCCGGTATCCAAACCTGAGTATCTCTCACACCCTTTAAACATAAGGTGCAGTTTCCCACAGATGCCAGGCCCACTCAGGGGAGCAGCCCAAGGGAGCTTCCCAAAATCAAAGGGCCCCATAGCCACACCACGTCCTAACTTGAGGGATTTCTCTGCACCTTACTTGAAGCCTATCAGGAAAATCACCAAACTCTCAAGTAGAGGAGCCCTTCAGTCTCTGCAGAATCTTTCTATCTCAATTCTGAGCCTCAGAGCTTGGGTTCCACCCAGGCCTTTGGAACATAGACTGTCAAGGGCCCCTTGACGCTCTCCATATTTCACTACACTCTGACCCTGCCCTTTTGCCTGGCTGATGAGAACATCACACGGGGCAGAGTGGAAAGCTGCCTGCAGCTGCAGGAGATTGCATCTATCACTTGTATCCTTATCTTCGTGCTTTCTCACTCCATCAGACAAGGAAAGGAAATTGCTCTGGCACCATTTGCTCTCCAGAAAGCAACTTTGGCTGCTAATTCCACCAAAGAAGATAGATTTATTTGGCTGTTTCTTTTCAAAGTGAATGAACAGACCTCTTCAGAGTTGCCCAGGATTAACTGAAAGGCCTGAGCTGCCATGCCAGGCCCACCTGTTGAGGGGACAGAAGCCAAATGGGACAGATGGATCAAAGCAGGGCCAGCACAGAGCCTCTTAATTTAGCACCAGAGTCCTCTCGTACCCTGACCGGGTTCTCCTGGAAATTGGAAGAATGTAGAAGGCCAAAATATGAGTCAGAGAAAACCATCCAGGTTTTTTTTTTTTTTTTTTTTTTTGTATATTATAAACTCACCTCCAGATTGCAGCAGTGAATTTAGAGCAAAGAGATGAAAAAACAAATGTTGGTTGTACTCATCTGCCTGAAAGGGTCTGCCCAACCTTGTCCTTTTCCTGAATGAATAGCTACCTCTTCACCCTTCCAAGGACATCCTTCAGGAGCCCCAGGGCTGCCTCCATGCCCTATCCCCAACACTACCACAATACTGGACCTTTCCTGCGCATCCTCAGCACATTGGAAACAACTTCCTGACACAGTTCTGAGCCAGTATTATGAAGCCTTTTTATTTTGACCTGCTGCCAAAAGGAGTAAAGGTGGATTACAAACATACTATATTAAGAGGTAAAATAAATCCTTTACATATTAAATACATATGACAAGGTAAAATAAAACACTTTAAAGCTGAAGATAAAAATTAAGTCAAAAGGAAATAAAGGTTAGAAAAGAAAAGCTGGCAATGTCACTTAGTGGTTGAATGTATACTTTATATGCTTGAGATCCCGGGTTTAATCTCCAACACCGCAGACAAAAGGAAGGAAGGGAGGAAGGAAAGAAGGAGGGAGGGAAGGAGGAAGGGAGGGAAGGAAAGACGAAAGGAAAGAAGGAAGGGAGGGAGGGAGAGGAAAAAGTAAAGAGGAGGCTTAGGTGTAAAATACATACTGTGAGGTCTTCTCTTCAGATTTCAAGAGGGCCATGCATGGCCTGTCCCCAAGCTTCCTGGCAGCCATCATTTCCTTGATTCACTTGGCTCACCACTGGCCAGGAGAGGCACAGCTTTTCCTGTTTCTGACACCTAAGATGAACGTCTCTCATGGCTTCTTATAAACAGAATCCTGCAAGGGGTCATGAGCAATGTCCTCCACAATGTCCTTGGGATGGACATTATGGCTGTGTGCCTACATCCTTTATGTGGACCCACGACATCACATCACAGGGCCCTTTGGAGAAAGCAGTTCTACAGAATGGCCAGTGTGAGATTTGGCCGTATGGTTTCCTGAAGCCTGGCTGGATTCCTAAATAAGCTTTACTGAATCTAGAGGAACTCAGATCTCACTTGCCTCAGTGGAGATTTGGATAAGTGTTGTGCATTTCTTCACAAATGAACATTCTTGTCATCCCCAGGTGTCCGAGCACTTTCCTGGCTTTGTGGAATTCCCTGAGCTAAGGCAGATCCTGCTTCCCATTACAGGAGCTGAAAGTGGCTGCTATTTGCTGCACTAGCCTTCCCTGCAGCTAGCAGGTGGGCAGATGACCCAGGTCCCACCAACCAGACACACTGCCCCAGACTTATAATGACGACAGGGGTGCTGACAGTGGCTGCAGAAAGATGCCTTTTTTAAGGCAGCACTGGCAGCCACACTGCTGGTGGCATCCAGTGATAAGAACTGACAGTATCAGTAATGAAGCTCTGCTTCCCCACTCAACCTTAGTCATCATTCTGGCTGCAAGAGCCCTGAACCTGGTTTCTCCACCCTCCTGGTGCTTTTGTGCACCTCTAAATATCTTTGTAATGCATTTGTTTTCTGTTTAAATCAGCCTGAGATGTTTCAGTTGCAAGAAAGAGCCCGCCTGATGGACACTGCTGTCTTTCTCAGCCTTCCACCCGCCTAACATGCAGAGCATAGAAAAGTCAGACTGCTGTGAAAACCAAGGGTGCATAAAGATGTAAGGACACAGCCAGGTCTGCCCACAGAGTCCCTAAGCTGTCTGGATAGAAACTCACAGACCCTAAAAAAGAGAAGAAAAGAAAACTCACAGATCTGCAGCAGTGAGTTTTCAGTGAGAGACAGCTCAGTGCTGACCCAGGTAGAAGCCCAAAGCCTAGAATTGTCCTGTCCAATATGGTAGCTAGTACTCACAGGTAGCTGTTGAAATGTGAGTTTAAATAAATTAACATTAGATAAAATTAAAAATTAATTTTCTCAGGGATACTAATGACATATCAAGCGCTCAGGAGCAATATGTGCCTAGTGGCTACCATTTTGCAGAGCACAGGTATGGAACATTTCCATCATTGCAAGAAGTTCCACTGGACAGCACTGATCCAGAACCTTGGAATACCAGGCAGAGTGGCAGGATTACTGCCCTCTGGGGTTGTATCTGTCATTTCCGGCAGTTGACAGGGCTGGCAGTAGAAAGGCAGCAAGGCAGCAGTTCTATCCTCCATCCCGATGGGGCTCAAGTCCAGTCCAGGTGTTAGGACCACGACACACTGGGTGTGCCTGGAGAAAGGGCAGAGGCATGGACAGCCCCATTGACCCTGCTGGGCATTCATCACTTGTCCTTTGTACGGCTATGGTTGGCTTCAGGGAAACAAAAGCAAAGGCCGCCTTGAATGTGTCCTCCCCATCTTGCTTCACATCCTTGGGCCTGCTCCAGGCTCTGCAGCCTGGGCTAACACAGAAGCTATTTCAGTGTGTAAGTGTCTAATTCCATTTTATGTTGCAATAACAAATATAAAGTATGGGTAATTTATAAAGAATGGAAGTGTATTTAGCTCCTGGTTCTGGAGGCTGGGAAGTCAGCATCTGCTTGGCAGCTGATGAAGGCCTTCTTGCTGCATCATAATATGGCAGAGGATATCACATTGCAAGACAGAGCAAGCCTAGGCCAGCCCAGATCTTTCTTACTCTTTTTTTTTTTTAATTTTAAATTTTTTTCCTTCTTTTATTTATTTTTTGGTACCAGGGATTGAACTCAGGGGCACTCGACCACTGAGCCACATCCCCAGCCCTATTTTGTATTTTATTTAAAAACAGGGTCTCACTGAGTTGCTAAGCACCTCTCCTTTGCTGAGGCTGGCTTTGAACTCGCAATCCTCCGGCCTCAGCCTCCCGAGCCTCTGAGATTACAAGCATGCACCACCATGCCCTACTTTCTTACTTTTCTTATACAGCCATCAATATCATTGGGGCGGGGGGGCTTTATTGGTGACCTTTATTTAATCTCAATTACTGCCCAAAGGCCACACCTCCAAACACCATCAATGTGTGGATTTGAGGATTAAGTTTCAACTTGAGTTTTGAAGGGGACACTTGAGCCATAACACTGGGGAAGTATGTTTGTGATCTCTATCTCAACCTAGGCTAAGCAGGGACTTTCTACCAGATCCTAGCACAGTGCTATTCACATCGAAGTACTCAGTAAACTTTCGTTGGGTTGACATCAACCTGACACAGATCTGGAAGGATTTGATGTAGGATGGTCAGATAATTTTTATGCTGAATGTCTTCCTCTCAGATCAAGGGAAGAAGGGAGATGCTATAATAATGATGCTCATGACAATGAAACATTGATGGAAAATAAGAATATAGAATATGCATTCATAGAATCATACAAAAATAGTTACATGTGTGAAGATTTGTGGAATTATGGTAATTATTTTATTTTCAGATTCCTGAAATATTGTTGTTACCTATAGCACAGTGGTTAGGAATATGTGCAGACAGACATGGTCCTCCTCACGAACTGGGAGAAGTAATAGTACCTACCCCATTGGGCTGTGTGAAGACTAACTAAAAACATGCAAGAAAGATTTAGCATAGCCTTTGGCACATGAAAAATGCTAGGTACAAGGTAGCAGTTCTTCTTACTGCACTAGAAATCTGTGTGGGATAAAAGAGTAGGACTTGAGCCGGGCGCGGTGGCTCAAGCCTGTAATCCCAGCACTTAGGGAGGCTGAGACAGGAGAATCGCGAGTTCAAAGCCAGCCTCAGCAATGGCAAGGCGCTAAGCAACTCAGTGAGACCCTGTCTCTACATAAAACACAAAATAGGGCTGGGGATGTGGCTCAGTGGTCCAGTGCCCCTGAGTTCAATCCCCAGTACCAAAAAAAAAAAAAAAAAAAAAAAGAGTAGGACTTGGAATCTTCATTTTGTTGGGGCTACTCCCCTCTCCTATGGGGTGGGGATGGGAAGTCTCTGGGCCTGGGAATGGGATTCTGGGTCCAGCCAGCCCAACCATCTTCCCACAGGGCAGCTCAGCCAAGTCTCCTCTGAAATTCCCAGCAAGAGGATGCTGCCAACCATCTCTTACCTTTTTATGCTTCTTGGTTTAAGCTAAGGAGGTTTAGAAGGATTTTTTCTTTCTTTCTTTTTTTAATTTTAGGTTTGTCATATTTGCAAATGAGCTTGCCCTTTGAAGCAAATCTGTACAAAGTAGGGACACTGTCCAGTCTTTTTTCTTTTTCCTGGTATCTGCTCTGCTCCCTTCTGTTCAAGTCCTGCAGCTGCTAATGAAGGCCTCAGCTAGCTTCCCAGGAGGGCAGGGAGAGCTGCCTTCACTTTCATCTCTCCCTCTCTCCCTCTCTTTCACAAACACATACACATATTCTGAGACTCTGGGAAGCTGCCATTCTTGTCTGATCTTCCTTTTTTTCCCTTTCTTCCTTCCCTTCTCCATCTTGCTGTTTACTCTGTATTTCCTGGTGATTCTTTCTCTGTGTAACATTGACTCCTCTATTTTCTTTCTCTCATAGTGTGATGCAAGTATCTGCCATTATGATGATGGTCTCTCCCTTTTCCTCTCTTCCTTGTCTGTAATTGTCCTGTCTCTCCTGCTAACTGGCTGTTTCTGACTCTCATCAGTTAGTTCTCTCTTTATCTCCCTCTTCCTGTATTTCACTCCCTTCATCTTTCTGTGCATCTGTTTCTGATCTTCTCTTCTCCCTTCACTCTCCCTGGCTCTGTGTGTTCCTTAAATGTTCAAGGTCACCCTGGGGGCTGTGGTCTGGAGAGATGGTGGTATTAACAAGGCCCTTATTTTCAGCAGACATTGGAGAGGATATGCAGAAACCTGCCTTTCTGAGAATGGATCTTCCTTTCCTAAGCCGATTGCACCTGGAAGGCTTCAGCCTGCCAAGCAAGAGCTCAGTGGTGGAGCACTGAGCTACACCCCAGCCTCTATGTTTCTCTTTTTCCCACTTTAAAGCTCCTTTTTCTAAAGAGAAAATACTGTATGTGGGGCTCTACCTGCAAAAACTCTGGTTGAGTAAATCACGTCACAATGTTTGCAAATCAAATTTTCAAATACTAAAAGTATGGAAGCAAACATCTCTGTAGCTGTTGATGTAGTCTACATATAAAAATGCAAAATAATTACAAATAAGGTATTTATAATTAAAGTATTGCACTTTATTTTAACCCTTTCACATTCAACTTTTCTATACTTTATACCACTCTGCTTCTAAGAATAACTATTATTATTATTATTATTATTATTATTATTTTGGTACTAGGGATTGAATTCTACCACTGAGCTACATCCCCAGCACTTTATTTTTATTTTGGGATATGTTTTGCTAAGTTGAAGAGACTTGGGATCCTCCTTGCCCCAGCCCCCGCCCCTAGTTGCCAGGATTACAGTTTGTGCCAGGACGCCTGGCCAGGATGACCTTTTTATAGTAGGAGAGATGGTGCTATTATTATCTCCATTTTTTAAAATGGGAACTGAGGCTCTGCACGATACAATGATTTGCTCACCCTCATGTGTCAATCACAAGCCCTCACCTGACCCTTGGTGTTCCTTGTCAGCTCTAGGACTCTGATTCCTGTGGGGAATCCCCAAACATCTCAGACTAAACATGCCCAAGAGAACCTGTGTGGCTTTGACCACATTGTGCCCTTTGTAAATCATGTTCGGCAGCCCCCTGTGCTGTGGCCCACGTGCTCCAGTCTGAAGTGCAGCTCAGAGATCTAATCGCATTCTCTATCTCAGTCCCCAGCAGTGAATCTTACAGCCACACGCCAAGTGCTAAAGCAGAAACCCTGATGACAGAAGGAGTTCTCTGAGGGTTCGGTGGAATAAATTACTCAAACACTTGGGTTTCTACAAAAGCAGCAGAACTTAATTCCTGCTATGATACTGGGATAAACAAAATGTAATCTACACCATTGTCCCAGCTCATCCAAGTCTTATCATCTTTTTCCATGTAAGTAATTGAAAAAAAATTGCAGAGACCTTTAGGAGCATTATCGTATTTGGATCCAATTTTAACCACAACGCCGAATATTTCATACTGAAGGCAAGTGCGGAGCGGCTGTGAATGCAGGCAGGCTTCAAGGTGAAGCCACTTCCCTGTGCAATCGCAAATGCAAATGTTTAAAGCTACTCAACAATTTTCCCCTTGCAGCTGCCCATTTTATCTCTTGCAAAACTAGTGATGATACAAGCAGTTGATTATGGTTTACAATAGCAATAAACCTCTCAGAATTGGTTGTTTCCAAAATAAATAGCCATTCTGTTAAATGTTAAATAACAAGTCATAAACTGCTGAAAACAACCAATTTCTTGTGGATTATTGCCTGAATAAATTTTAGTCGGAATGGCAGATCATTAAGCCATGAGCATCACGGATCACAACCATTGAATTTAAAAAAAAAATCAATCAATCAAATAATCCATCAAAGGAACTCTCATTTTACGAACTAAATCACACCTCATATTTTAACATATTTCTTAGAGCTTTTTCTTTGCTGGTCATGGTTAGCTTTGTTCTTGCCAAAATCTTTCCATACTTTTTCAGATTTTAAAGACGACCCAGCCCAAGCTGTTAAATTGGCCTCTTCTGAGAACATTCAGAGAAAGCCCAGATGTATTTCTTGGGTACCACATTTAAATTCTACTGTATTCCAATTGATAAACACAGACCTGTCTGCTAAGCTAAACACTCAAGTCAAAGCTCAGTGGCAAATATAGTCCAACTGCGGTTCTAATAGAGGCTGTTCTTGTAAGAGGAGCTAACTTCATCGGGATGATTGACAGAAGATTCCTCACCATAGCAACCAGGGTTATCTCTCTGGAATAACAACATTAACCTCCTTCATAACCAGTTTTTCATCCTTAAGTATAAAAGGCAGCTGTGTGCATCTCATATGATCCTTTATTTTTATTTTTGAATGAACAGTTAGCACTTATATAAAAATAGGACAGGATGCTGGGAAACCACATTAATTTTGAATTCTTCCTGGGAAAAAAAAAAAAAGCATGACAATGGATCTTGTAGACAGAACAGTTAAAGGACAGGAAGGGTCCCTGTCTCTTCTGAGCACAGGGTGATGCCAGAGAGATTTCTCTTCATCTTCTCCCTCTGAAATAGCCTATTGCATCGATTTGCTTTGTGTCGTTGGCTGGGGTGGCAGAGGCAAGAATTGTTTTTTTCAGATTTTCTTCCTGCCTCATTTCCTGACCTTACAACTCCTAATACACATGTGTGTGTGCACGCACATACACACATACACACACACATCCCTCAGTGGTGCTAAGGTGCAGAGCAATGAATGGTCTGTGGGAAAATGCATATTCTTTCTGGAAAAAAATATGCATATTCTAGCACCTTTTTGAAAGAAATTGTTAAATGGACCCCAAACCAATTTCAATAGAATGTTTGGTGGAGCTATAGACCTCCATGACTAGATATGTTACTGAAGTATCTCATCTGCCTCTTGCAGAACTGCTGTGCTAATGCTGTGCACCTGACTCTCTACAAGTGACAAGTGTGGCACTTAGACCATGAAACAGAGACTGGGACAAGAACATCCAGCCTGGAAACCTGGCTGGGCCACTGCCAGCCCAATCATGTTCCTCTCTTCTCTTTCCCATCTCGGATCCATTTCTCACAGGAGCCAACCTCATTCCATCTACTACCTTGAAACATTGAATAATCTTTCTAGAGGCCTCTGTATCATTTAAGGGGAGAGTTTTGAGACAAAAGGTCCAAACCCAGAGAACTTCAGTCCTAGGCTGAGGAAGGAGGAAAGAAAACAGGTGCCACCTGAACCAAAGCAAGCAGAATCTGGAATAGGGAATTTAAAAGAACAGAAGGCCTCAGGGCCTTAGAAGGGGATTTGGCATCCAGAACTGTTTCAGGTGAATCTGTGACCTGATTTGGATTTAAGCAAAAAACTAGCCAAAATTTATTGATTTTTAAATGATGTTTTGTGAAGTGATTTTGCATTAAGTTTGGATTAGGAGGAATTCTGTGAAACCCACTGTATTGGACACAACCACAGGTTCACTTCCCTTCTACCTTGATTTCAAAGATGCCACCCGCCCCACACATCCCTCCCACCTACCAATAGCATTGCTGCCTTTGCCAAGCTCTGGAACTGCCCAAGTTGTAGCCCTGAGCCTCTGGGACCCACAACCCCATGCTGAGCATACTCTTTTCAAGTGACCCTTCCACTCCTTGGTTTAGATAATATGCCTCAGGCACTGGCAAGGGACCTGGCTTCCTGAAGGACCTGATGACACTTGGAAGGTGTTACCTCCCTGGGAATAAACCAGGATCCAGGTAACTGGAGGTGGGAAGTCATGTTGTGGATTCTTCTGGTAAATCTGTTAAATTGCACAAGTCAAGGGGATACACCCACAGGGCAGCCTGTGTCCCTGGCTGCTCACCAAGAAGTGGGTATCCAGGACAGACATTGTTTTTCTGTCCTTCCTTCCTACCTTTCTTCCTCTTTCCTTCCTCACCTCACCTCTCCAGGGGGTCACCTCCCAAATAAGTAACTGCAACATCCTTGCCTCAGGCTCTGTATTTTGGGGAGGGAGGTGGTACCGATGCCTGAGAAAACTACCCAGATTAGTCACACCCAGGGCTCCTCCCTGAAAGCTGCTAAGACACCATTCTTGAAAGAGTTTTTAGGCAAAGAAGAGGGTCTTCACTTTGAAGCAGCCCTAAGATTCCCCTCTTAGATTGCAAAATGATCCCTGATTTTAGAGCCACCTGTAGTAGCTGCAAGTTTCCTGAAAGCTGAGGATTGATGGATTGGTTCATAGCTTTTTGTTTTGTTGTTTGTTGTTGTTGGGTTTTTTTGGCACCAAGGGATTGAACTCAGGGGTGCTCGACCACTGAGCCACACTGCTTTTAAAAAGTGACCAAATGGGCCTTTTTACTTAATTGACAAAGAGTTTGAACTGGTTGAAAATTAAGCCTCCTCACATGGAAGAAATCTGCAACTAATTACCTTAAAACAAAAAATTTCTTTGAATGATCAAAAGAACAATAGCCACAGTAGCAACATTCACAAATTACTGATACTATCTAACTGGGGAGAACTAAGGCCTACTTAAAAATCTGTGGAGGTGGCAATGGCCTCCCTGGACCAAAGGAAAGAAAGCTGATGCTCTCCTTCTCCACTCAGCACCCACTCATGGCCTTCTTAAAGCCTCTGCCGTGTGTAAATATTTCATTGTTTACAGGTGTGTTGGTTTATTCATGCACCCTGCCCAGCCATCCCGTGATCTCTGTTTGGGTGAAGCCCGGTTGGTTGCATTTGATGCTAATAAGACAAAGTCTGGGCTCAAGTCCCAAGGGAGCCAGTTAACGTCCTTCTGCTCCAGAGGCTGCACCCAACAGCTCTGGTTAGAACTTGTGTTGCACTCCATCCAGTAAAGGGCCCTGGGAGCAAGAGGAAGGGCATCCGCAGTCTACCTCATCGATCTTACCTGTACTGGAGAAATAGTGAAGGGGGAAAAAAGACTGGAGTTTTCCAGACTGACCTGTTTAATCCTCTCTGAAGTATGTATGATAGGTGTTTTTCAAATTTATCTTTTTCATTCAACTAGTAGTATTTAACCAAGCACTTAGTATGCTTAAGGACTATGGCACTTCTTTCCCCTCAATTCCCTTGAGCTTTTATTCTTGATTCACTAAGACACACAATCTCCTAAAGAGGCTCGTCTGTGAAAATCAGAAAATAAGCTAGGTGGAATTGTAGATTTGAGTATAATGCTTTATGAAAATATACAAGAAAAAACAAGTTATTCACTCGAGTTTTTATTGACTGCCTGTCATGATATACTATAGTGAACAAAACAGATTTTTTAATTCCTGCTCTGTGGAACTTATACTTTAGTGGGAGGGGTGGCACAATATAAAGTTTATACGAAAACTTAGGAAAAGTTTATGTATGTTACATGCTGATAAGTGTGAAGGAGGAAGCAGGGCAGAGGTTGCTGGCAAGGAATCTAGGCCTGTAAGAAGAGTGGTCCAAGTCAACCTCCATGAAAAGAGATAATAGGGCAAAGACCTAAAGAGGGAGATGTCCTGAGCCATGTGGACAGCTCAGGGAAGGATCTTCGAGTCAGAGGGACCAGCCAAGGTAAGGACTGGGAGGGAAACAAAGGAGAGCACTGGGAATACAGCCAAGAGAAAAGGTGGGAAGGAGCATCAGAGAAGGTCTCCAGGGTCTTGTAAATCTTTGGCCTTTTTTTAAAGGAGTTGGAAAAGGCTTCACCAAAGGCATTGCTTTTGAGCTGGATCTCAAAGGCTGAGTCCTATTCATCAGTTCTTCTGTATGGCCATTCAAGCAGGTGCATGTCCTTTGGGAGATAATGTGTGTGTACTGGGTGTTTGCAGACTGAGCACAGTGAGCCTCTGCTTGCCCTACTCCTCTCCCACCTGTCCCCATCCATGCACACCACCATCCTGGGCGTCATCCACTGCTACAGTGGAGTCCATGCAATGTTAGGGATTACTTTGCCCACCAGCCATGGGCGGGGTGCTAAGAACAGATGCAGAAAAATAACACATCATTTCTTGCACCAGAGAGTGATCCGTTTATGCTTGTCAAAGAAACATAACATTACCTGGCCAGGTCACGAACACAAGGGCAAATGGGCGAGGGAGAAAGGAGGTACTCCTCGGCTCCACGCAGGAGGGTCACTTGGAGGCTAATGAAGAGCATCAGAGGGGGTTATTATGGAATAGAGAACAGAGTGAGAGCTGAGCAGGTCTTGAAGCAGATGAGTGCGAGTTGTGAACAGGAGGGAGAGAAAGATGAAGCTATTGTCCCTGTGTGAGCAACCATAGACATTTTTGTACCTATTCAGGTTTGAGGATGAGGACTGTCTAGCTAGGCTAGAAAGAAGGGGCTGTGTTGGGAAAGAGTAGGAAAAGAGTCAGCAAAGAGAGGGGCAGCTTGTGGAAGACCTGGCAAGACTGGGCAGAGAAGTTTGGACTTCAGCTGAGAGTGATTCTCTGCTTTGAATGACAGGGTGGGAGTGGAAGAGAGATGCTTGTTTCTCTCATGCATATATCTGAGTGTGGTAGCCTTGCCAGATAGAAAATGAAGGAGACCCAGTTAAATTTGAATTTCAGATAAGCAACAGATCATATTTCAGATTAAGAATATACAATGTGCCGGGCGTGGTGGCGCATGCTTATAATCCCAGTGGCTCGGGCGGCTGAGAAAGGAGGATCACAAGTTCAAAGCCAGCCTCAGCAATGGTGGGGCACTAAGCAACTCAGTGAGACCCTATCTCTAAATAAAATACAAAATAAAATACACTATCTATCTCTAAATAAAATACAAAATAGGGCTGGGGAAGCGGATCAGTGGTTGAGTGCTCCTGAGTTCAATCCCCCCCAAAATAAGAATATGCCATGAAATAGTTGAGACATAAATACAGGATGCCTACTTAAACTTGAATTTCAGATAAAGTATAATAATTAGTATAATTACATCCCATGCAATATTTGGGACATAGTTATAGTAAAACAAATTGTGTATATGAAATTCAAATTTGGACATCCTGCATTTTTGTTTGCTGAATCTGGCAACTTTAGTAGATGGTGCTGAATAAATACTGCTTGCTAATACTGCAGATTCCCAGGCACAGCCCACCTCTGTTATACTAACTGACCTGAGCAGCTCTGCTACCCAGGGGCTCATTTCCTGGCTAGCCTTATATGCTGGCCCAGCTCTCTGATGACCCCAGTTTATGAGTTACCTGTGAGAACTTCTAGGCCCCCAGCTCCCTAAATCTGTAGCTGTGGAACCTAGAATAGAAATCCTGACCTTTTCCAGTAAAGCACTGGAATGTCTGAGAACTGATAAGCACTCCTGCTGTGTGGGTGGGTAGAAAGGCAGCCCGCCACCCAAGCTGATATTGATAGTACAGTTGCTGTCAGTAAGCCAAGCAGGCATGCTGCTGAAATGGGATGACAGCAGCCTTCCCTCTCATGGGATGACTCCAGGTTCCTCTCAAAGCCTGCTGGGCACAAGAGGAAAACCAGCAAGTTAATTCCCTTTGCTAATGTAAAATCTTAGGGAACTGCATTACATTCTTTTTCTTTCTCGGGTTTGTTTTTTTTTCCAATGCAAAATTGAGAGTGAAACTAGTGGAACCACACCAATCTGCTCTCCTTTGGGGCTCTTTTAAATGTGCCCAGCATCCAGCTTAAGAACTGAGTATAAAATACAAGAAGTAACAGAAGTTGCTTTTTTTTTTCTTTTGAAAGGCTAAAAATACTGGTCACTATCTATCATGAGTGCCGTATATGTCTCATGGTGTTTTATCCTTATAATAAGTCTGTGAGATAGATATGACTATCCCTATTTTGCTGATTCAGAATAGGAGGCCCACCCAGGCTAAGTAACATGCATGGTCTGAAGGCCTGGTTTCGAATCCAGGACACTATTGTCTGCTAGGTGAACCCTATACATTGCATATACTGCTGGCTATCATCTTAGTTTGTCCTTTAAAATCACTGAGGGATGAACATTCTCTGAGAAACCATCCCTGGTTGCTCTGAAAAGAGCAAGCACCTGTGTCTGCTCTCAGATGCTTTCCTTTGCACCTGTGCTATAGACACCCCCACCCCCACTGCTGATGTTCCGTAAAAAGGAAAAAAAAAAACCACATTCACTTTTCTGTGTCCTCTATAGTCCATAAGTGTCCAAGAGTTGTGTGAAAGCCCTTTTCTACTTAACTGTGTTCCTCTCTAGTTGTAGGGCCTAGAATACTGATTAGCACACAATAAAATCAAATACCTGCTCTTGGATTCCACAAGTTAAGTATCCCGTATCTGAAATGCTGGGGACCAGAGGTCTCTCAGATTTCAGATTTTTTCAGATTTTGGAATATTTGCATACACAAAACATGATATCTTAGGGATGGGACCCAAGTCTAAACATGAAACTCATTTGTTTCATATGCACCGTAAGTGCATATACAATAATTTTAGTACCCCTATATTTTGACTACAACATGTCACATGTGATCGGGTGTGGAACTGTCTACCTTTGGCATCGTGTTGGTGCTCAAAAAGTTTCAGATTTTGGAGGAGTTTAGATATCAGATGTTTGGATTAGGGATGTGTTATTTCTAATCCTTTTACCATGGAGTTTCAAGAGAAAAAGAAGATGCTAGTGAAAGAGCGTGAAAGATGACAGAAGGGCTATTGATCCTGTCTTCTCACAAAGCTTCTTAGAAACGTACACCTGTTTTTGAGAAGAGCACAAGTTACCCTGAAACCCACTGCAGGAAGTAGATTGGCAAATTTCCCCAAGATTCTGCTTCTTGGAGGAAATGTGCTCCTTCATGTCCCTTGGCCTTTGGGGCAATGAAGCTGATGGCTGAGGCTCAGGTGCTGCGTGGCTGAGATGACTGAACTCCCAGCCCACCCGCCCCAAGCTCCAGTGCTACGGAAGTCTATAAATGGAGATTACAGCATTTAAACATTTTCGATCTTATGTTCTCTGCAGGTCTGAGGCCCTTCAGGGGGTTTTATGACTCATAGTGATTGCTCTGTCACATTAATTCTTCTCACATAGGCCATTTTTCTTATTGGGTCCTATCTGGAGTGAATATGACTCTGACAGAAATCAGAGCTTGTTCTTGCTGACAGTTAAATTTGGTCCATGTTTCCTCTTCACAAGAAGAAAGTGTGAACTGCACTGAACAGCTATATCGAGAGCACATCCAGAGCCAAGTTTGTCTCTTAGGTTCATCCTTTTATTGTTTTTGTTACCATACATATTTTAGTGATGTCAGGATATGTTTTAAGGCTTTACCTTGGGGGAAGCTGAGGAGAGGATCTGTTAGCATTGGTGAGGACAGGACAGTTTTATGAATATAAGCCTGGCTGTTTATTGATCCCATGGAGTGAGAAACAAATTGGGATATATTGACTATGAGAAATATAACCCTTGACCAGCAGAAGCCGTTTGTCTGCCTTTCCTGTGAAAGAAGCACATTTAAAATTCCTCACCTGGGAGGAACTCCTCAAAAAGAACATTTCATGCAAATGAATATACTTGTTCTTAGACTGGAATTACAATTTAGATTTGAAAAAATGACCTCGTTATGTCTGAGCATACATTTTGTTAGAAGCCACTTTAAGAACAAGTGTGGATTATTCTAGGTGTTCTTGAATAGCTTGTATATGATCTATAATTTGCAGTAGGTTTTGGATGTATTTTGCTCCATATCCCTAATAAAGGCTTGAAGCATGGACATTGATTTAATGCTAGATGTTGCCAGGGAGGAGGGCCCACTAAAGTTCAGAATTTTAAAATAAAGTGTTAAAATATGCTGGGAGGAAGTATAGAACAGTGCTCAAGTCCCATCCTGAAAGCTCCATGGATGGTTACTAGAAAACCAAACAAAACTTCCAAAAATTAAATCCAGAGATTTATATTTTGTACACAGTTTGAATTTTAGAGAATGTTTCATCTACCTCCAGAGGCTCGGCTTTGCTTTTTAAACCAGCTAGGTTCTGTGAAATGCATTCTCTAAGGAACGTTAAAGAAACTTTCAATCAAGATTTTCAGTTTCTAGTGCTTCGGAAGCACCAAGGGTGCTCCAAATTCTCTCCTGCAACCTGTCACTTCTGAAGGCCTGTGCTTAGAGGGCATCTGCACACGTGGCTTTGATTACCTTGCTGGAGAGCCATTTCAAAAGCCAGCTCTGTTGCCATACACTTTGCCAAGGATGGATGAGAAAGCATGACTCTACAAACCTTAAAAGTTAATTTTTTAAATTACACACACAACATACACCATTATCATCATCATCAGATTTTTTCATACTTACTTTTTAAAATTAGTTTTAATTATATCTAGTAGTTGGGTTCATCCTGACAACTTCATACATGCATGAAAAACTATTTCAGTTCATGATCCCATTTTCCCCTCCCCCTTTTCCCTCTCCCTTTTCCCTCCTGTCCTTCCCCTCTCCTTCCTCTAGTAGACTTCCACTTGCTCATCTATTTGTGTTTGATTGGTTCTTTGTTATCCTATCTTTCTCTCCCCCTTTCTTTTATTTTACTCTAGGTTTCGCATATGAGAGAAAACATTCGAACTTTGAGTTTGAGTTTGTCTAATTTCTTTGCACCGTATTCTCCATTTACCAGCAAATGCCATAACTTCATTCTTTTTAATAGTTGAGAAGAACTCCATTGTGTATATTTGCCACAAATTCTTTTTTTTTTTAATATTTTTTTTAGTTGTTGATAGACCTTTATTTATTTATATGTGGTGCTGAGAATCGAACCCAGTGCCTCACGCATGCTAGACAAGCGCTTTACCACTGAGCCACAAACCCAGCCCCAATTTGCCACAAATTCTTAATCCTTTCATGTATTGACAGGCACATCCGATTTTGAGACATTGTCTTTCAAAGAATGACTGAGACAGGGAAGACTCTTGCATCCCTAGGTTCACAGGCAGCATATGGTATGCAGGAAGTGATGTGTAGCCCAATGTCTTTTCTCTCCTAATCATTAACATCAGCAAGGGTACTTTACTAAAACCAGATGTCACCACTTTTAGGACTTCTACTGAGGAGAGAGAAGTGTTTCTCAAATGCTTATATGCATAGGATCTCCTTGAAATGCAGGCTTGGTCCAGTAAATTTGGGTGGGGCCAAGATGCCTCTTCCCTAAAGCTCCCAGGTAATATTCTGGGTGAGGTGCACTGGGAAGAGAATACTCAGCTCTTTCTGGTATCAACAGAACTGAGCTGACAATCTCCTTAGAGCCTGGCTATCCACGTTTACAACACAAGGAAAGGAATCAAAGGGCTGAAACAGCCCTGGGGAGGAATGGAGCTTTCTGAGATAGAATGGAGGAGGGTAGAGACTGGGCAACCTGAGAGTGTTTCCTGTATGGGGGGATGCAGTGCGTTTGCTAGAAAGGAGAGAAGACAGAAATGCATGAAAAACTATCACGCCCTTGTCAGATTGGAGCCCTTTACCGCCGCTTGTCAAACTCAAGTGTGCAAGCCAGTCTTTCTGTGATAGAATTCAGTGGTTAACTCACTTACGGCTTCTATTTCTCCTTCATAGTAATGCCAGATTAAGCTGTACCTGACCCTTCAAAAAATAGCTTTCTGCCGGCTCCACCAGAGCCCTCTTGTTAGCATTCACATTCCAGCTGAACACACTATGGCACCAGCAGAAAGCCACTTCAGTTTCTTTCACCATTGTCTTTCAGTCCCACCCCTTTGGACAATATTCAGGGAAGGGCACATGGCTTTTCTGGTTACTTCCACGTAATAATGTACATTTTTATTATCAAATATTAAAAACTCCAAAACAATCTGATATCAAAACTGTAGTCTGGCATCCTGTTATAGCTTCTCCCTTCTCTGGCTCTGGCCAGACTTGGCTTCAAAGGTGTGTGGAGGAGAATGTGAACCATGCCATGCCCTCCCCACCTGTGCAGCTGCTTCAGGATTGGGGTGGACTGGAAGGGGCAGGGAGCAGCCTGGGTAGGAGTTTTCACTTGAATTATGGAGACCTGCCCTCTGTGTCCTGAGCTATCCACAAGTTCCCAAGGGTGACTCCAACAGAAGCCCTTCCCAAGCAATGGCTATAGCATTGGTCTGGATATTATGGGAAATGAAACTCCTCAAAATAACTCTCCTTGCAAGTTATTCGGTTTGCAAAATACTTTTTTCTTTCTTGATCTCAAACTGATCTTCCTCAAGGGAAGTTGCAAGTTCTAAGCTTGACCCTGGCCTGTAAGATGAGCTCATGGGCCCCTGAGCTATTGCCCTGGCTGACCAGGTGCAATCAGCACATTAGTTTGCCCTCATCTGAGGAGTCTGCCCATGACAGGTTTCCCTGCAGTCTTTTGCTGAAGGTAAATAGATAAAGTAAAACTGCTGAAATCACTAAAACTTTTGCGACCCCCCCTGGTAAGAATTGGCTTGATCCCATCTAAGAAGTACATGCTAGTGTGCAGAAGATGACATGATAAATGAAGGAAGGAAAAGAGTGAAGGTGAGGAGGGGCACATACTTCCCAGTGGTCAGACCTCAGAGGATCTGAGTTTTGTCTGGTAGGGTGCAGTGTGATGCTGACTCCATGGCTGGATTGTATTCACATCGTGAGTCTTGCATGTAGAATAGGAACAAAACCTTAATGCTTTGCTCATGCTCACAAGAGAGCATCAAGTTTTAAAGATTGCCTGGTTATGGATGACACCCCCCCACCCAAAAGATATGTGGAAGTCCTAATCCCCAAACCTCAGATGTGAACTTATTTGGAAAGAGGGATCAGTGTAGATATGATCAGTGAAATGAGGTTGGGCTGAAGTAGGGTGGGCCCCTAATCCTGTATGACTGGTGTCCTTTTAAGAAGGCCTTGGATGGACAGAGGCACATTGGCAGGGAGACGTGAGGGCGAGGGCAGAACCAAAGAAAGCCAAGGACTGCTGACAACATCTAGGAAGGGATGGGAAGGAATATTTTCTAGAGCTTTCTGAGGGTGCACAGCCCTGCCAATACTTAGCTTTCAGACTTCTGGCCTCCAGAACTTACAGATTTGTGTTGGTTTAAGCCACCCAGTTTGTGGTACTTTGTTATGGCAGCCCTAGGAAACTAATACCCCTCTGATGGCCCCTGCAGCAGGATGTAATTGCATTTCCTGGTAAGCATATCTGATCTCGCTCAATAGACTAGAAGCTTTGAAGATTCCCTAGAGTCTACGGCCTAACACAACACAGAGCATGCCAGTAAATTCTGGTTGAATGAACGAATTTTAGGACTTTAGATCTTAATGGTGTATTAAATACAAACAAAATATAAGAATTAACAAGGGAGAAATGCCTGCCTAGATTGGTGTGTGTATTTTATTCAGAACAACATTATATAAGCTGGTTTATGATTTACATAAATGAACCATTATGCCATAATTTGAAACTCAAACCAGTGGCTTCTCTGCCACATGAATCAAACAAAGCAGAAGCCTCAGCTCCTCCCTGTATGTTAAAGATGATTGTCGTGTCAGTCAAATGACAGGCCCGGTCTTCACCACCCCATAACTTCTCAGCATCTTTTCTGGTTCTTCACTGGAGCTGGAATGACTGCCGAGGGACTTTTCCTGCCTGTGAGATTTACATTATTTGAGATTTAAAGCAAACACTATTTCAAAACTAGCAGTAACTTCAATAATTGACTGGAGTTAATGCCCCAAGGCGGAATCTTAGGTCATCAATTTAACCTACCTGGCTCTTAAGTCTCCAGGAAATGGCTGGCCTCTGGATCACTGCTGTACACCTCGGAGGCCACAACAGGAGGGTCTGGTGCCTTGGAAAAGATTTGTGATGCTAGCTTTATTGGGTCTTTATTTCTTCCTAGATTCTGTTTTGAATGGCAACTTAGCACGGAGCCAGTTGAGAGGGACAAGCGTGTGCATTCATGCATGGACCTGGATCTCAGAGGGGAGGGGTGAGGGAAGAGAAGCCACCAGCGTAATTAAAAGAGAAGGCATAGGAAAGCATATAACAAACCAGGTGCAGTGGTGTACACCTGTAATCTCAGCAGCTCGGGAGGCTGAGGCAGGAGGATTGCAATTCAAAGCCAGCCTCAGCAACTTAGTGAGGCCTTAGGCAACTTAGCAAGACCTTGTCTCTAACTAAAATACAAAAAAGGGCTGAGAATGTGGCTCAGTGGTTAAACACTCCTGAGTTCAATCCTTAGTACCAAAAAAACCCCCAAAATAAAAAAAAATAAAATCCCAAACACAAAAGAAAACAGAAAACCCAAATAATCAGAAAGATTCCCAATTCCTGCCTCTTTTTATAATTCTTCATTCTTTGTGTTAAAGAATCTAGTCCCATTTGGTGGTGTCATTTACTTCTCAGGTAGAGGAAACTGCAAGTGCAGAGGCCTGCTCTGTGTTTGTCTTCAGGACAAAGGAGTCACTTTTGGCTGAGGTGTGGAAAATAAGTAAAGAGGGAAGATGGACAAGCTCTTCACAGGGGTATTCTATTGGAAGGGCCTGAGGGGAGAGTTAATCACAGTAACACTTTAGGAAGAATAATTCCACTATGGTACCCAGGAGGGACAGGTAGGGAGGAAGGACTAGGGTAAGGATGAAGAAGATAAATATCAGAAGACAAAGTTGGCACCCAAAGGGTAGTGTGAATGACATTCATTGCCCGGAGCCATCAGCGAACTGTGCGTGAACTAAAATTGGCCTGGAAGCCTTTGGGTAGAAAAGTCTGGTATCTCAGAGTGGCGCTCTTGCTTGTGAGACTTCCCGATACATGTGAATTCCTATGGAGCTCTGCCACAGATTCCACACTGCACTGGAGTTGGGGTGACACACTGGAGGCACATAGATACACAGACTTTCAGAGATGGGTGTGGCTTGCCAAGATGCCAATCAACCTGTTGACTGCAAGACACCATGAAGCAAGACTCCACCCACTGAGGGCTTATCCCTGCCTTTGATGTACTCTCCCTTGAATAAAGGGCAGGAACCATTTTCTAGTTGTTCTGTTCCAGCTCCTATGTGGATTGCAGACACTATCAGGTGCTCCACCTCTTTGAACCTAATTTCTGGCTCTTTCTCTTAATTCTTCACAATTTCAGACTTTCTTTTTCTCAGGTGGCTCCTTACTTCCTGAGCAGGAAACTGCCCTTGTGGAGTGATGGCCACCCTTCCATAATTCACTGTTGTAAAGTACCTTGTGTCTCTTATCTCATGTAATCCCCACACCCTACTAGGAGGTAAGACTACCATTTCCACCATTTTTTTTTTAAACAGATAATGATGAAACCAAGAAACAGAGAAGTTAAGTAACTTGCCCAGAGTCATCCATCTAATCAATTCATTCAGGCAACATGGAAGTTCAATGAGGGCTTGAGTTAAAGTAGGTAGTAGGTATGGACAGGGACATCACAGAATTGGGGGCTACCTGATCATGTGTAATGGCAGAAGAGAGGGGGAATATTGGGAGAAGGCAAAGCAAAAAGTCACCCAACTTATTGCCATCATTCTGTGGAAATAGTGGTAATATCCATTAAAATAGGGGCACCCAGAAGACAAGGCAGTTTTTGGAACAAGATGGCATATTAGTGTTGGCCACCAGCATTCTACACTGCTCTAATCCTCTCCCTTGCTTCCACCATGACGCTTGTAATCCATTCTTTGTATGATAAAGAACCTCTACATAATATAAGCAGATTATTATTCCCTGCTTAAATCCTTCAATGTCTTCCCAGCTAACAAATCTATAATCTGGTTTCCATACTACAGCTGACCAACCCTATATGGTGCCCAGCCTTTCTTTCGGATACTATCTCATACCCTTGGCTTTGGTATGCTTTTTCCAACCTCTCTGACTTTCATTTGTTCCCTACATTCATGGAGCCCTGCCCATCTGTGGGCCACTGTAAGCCAGCCATTCCCTTTGAATTGATCCTGTTCCAGGTTCACAGAGGCCCTCTGAAGTGCTCACTCCAAGAGACACCCACCTGTGCTGTTTCCTTTGAAGTGTCCCCTTCAGTTATCATTCATTATGTTTCCCTGTTTTACCAAGGACTACTGATAGTATCATGTTTATTTGTGTGTGTGTGTGCATCAGTTTCTTATTGTTGCTGTAACGGATGACCATAAACTTGGTGACTTAAAACAAAAGAAATTCATCCCTCCAGTCTTAAGGCCACAAGTCCAAAATCGCTGCTGGGGTGAAATCAAGGTATCTCAGAGCCATGATACTTCCAGAGTCTCTAAGGAAGTATCTGTTCTTGCCTCTTCCACATTCTGGTATCTGTTAGCACTCTTTGGCCTGTGTCCCCATCACTTCAATCTTTCAAATCCCTTTGGGCTCCATCTTCACATCCCTTTCTTTGGATGTTTGTGTTGAAATCTTCCTCTGTCCCTCTTAGGACAGATGGCAACATTTAGGGCCCACCCTGATAGGCTAGAAGAATCTCCTGATGTCAAGACCCTTAACTTAATCACATCTGAAAAGACCCCTTTTCCATGTAAGGTGACATTTATAGGCTGTAGGGCTTAGGATCTGGCATCTTTTGGAAACCATTATGTAGCCGCCTACAATTTCTTCCACCACCCACTTACTCTATGGAGGGGATCTGCTTCACCCCAGGTGCTTAGAATCATACTCCGACATATGCCAGATGCTCAATTATCATTTATGAAATAGGTAAATAAATTAATATAACCTAGTGTGTTTTATTCTGAAAAGTAGCTGCCCTTATGTTTATAATTTCATAAAAATACACCATGCTATTCAAACTTCTTAAACAATAAAGTAGCTTTGCTACAACATCATTACATAAATGAAAACATGATTTAATTAAATTACATTTTTATGAGCATTAGGCAAATCGAACATTTGAATTGTTTAAATTAAATGGCTCCTTTGTGTTTGGTAGTAAGTGTCACTAAGTGTGTCAATCGTGCTAATACAGTGGCATCATTATATTCTAAATTATACAATTTAATTACACATAACTTGAAATATATGCTGAAATTTTGTTGACGTCCAAGTATGACCTTTACATTAGCTCATTGATGTTTTTCCAAGTGATGTGACATGCATAAAAATTTAGTAAAATTGTATGTTTTCAATTGGTTAAATAATGGGAAAGAATCAACAGACTTGGTTCTAACCCTTGTACTGGCACTTACTAACTGCATAACCCTGGGCAAGATATTTAAACAGTCCAAGATGCACCAGCTCACTCTGTAAAATAGAGATTTTTGAGAAGAGGGAGATAACTCACCTAAAATGTACCTCTCAGTGGTTAGCCAAGATTGGCTGCCCCTTCCTCCTCCTTTTCCATAAATATATGAACACATTTGCCTAAAGTAAATCATAAGGCAGCATAATGTGAAGTGCTAACTCACACGAACACAGCTTGTTCCTGAGAAGCTACCCCCAGTGCATTGTGGCATTTGGTGCCTCTGCCTGACCCAGGAAGGTAGAAGAGTAAGGAGGTAGGTTGAGCCCCTGTCACACAGGATACTCTCCTTTGGGTATCTGGTGGTTCCACGGGGTCTTTTCTCCACAACTTGGGCTATATGCGACTAGCAGAGGATGAGGAGGGGTTGACACCAGAACTGTCCAAAGAACAGAGAGACAGAGACGAAGACTGGTGCATGGCGAGGACCAGGTTTTCTTTAAGGGGAAACAGGCTACCTATGGGTAAGTCTTTTGAAACATGAACAAAGGTCAAGTCCACTCTTCCGGCTGAGCAGGCAACAGAGCCAGGAATCAGAATACATGTCAAAGCAGAGTGGAGAGTGGGGTGTTCCCTGATATTGTCTTGTCTTCTGTACTTCATTTTATTACAGCTCACTGTTTTATTTCATAGAATCTGAGATCAGGAGGTGTCCTGAGAGAGAACTGGACTCAACTTCCCTCTCCATGCAGAAATCTCCTTTGCTACATTCACAGCATGGCCGTCTTTTGTGGCATTACCTTAGTTAGAATTTAGTTTCTTTAGTAACCAGTTTTTATAGAACAGCATTAAGGTGGAGAGTTTAGTTTCCAAGTCCTGTGGAGATGGCCCTCCTTACTGTGGGTGCACATTAGGCCCCTGGGTTTTCTGTACCCTGGTGGTTCCAACTATGAGTGGGGAAAGAAGAGGGAAAAGGACAACTCGGTCATGACTCCTGGCAGGATTTAGTGCTGAAGAATGGGGAGGGGGAATGGAGCAATGGCTCTAGGCTACTGGCTTGAGAAAAGCCTTTCTAAACTTTAATATTATTTTAGTAAAAATAAGACTGAACAAAATATTTTGTCCACATAAGTAACCCACGTGCACAGAAAAACTTTAGAAATATTCCAAAAGCACTTGCACAAAAATAATAAGCATGGAAGGGGGTACTGGGGTTAGACTGTTCTTTGACAGGTGTTCTTTGCATGTTGTGGTGTAAGCATCATCTTTCCTGTTCCGGGGGCTTCCACAATGCAGTTTACAGTTGCGTATCACATTCTGTGGTAGAGCTTCAGAGTTGTTTAACTGGCCCCTTCCAATTTCCTCTCACTTCCTCATGCTGGTCAGAGAAGCCGCCTCTGGGTATAAGTGTTTCTTAATCTGTCTTGACTTTCATCCAGCACATAAATGCTTGTCCCGATGCATTTGGAAGGGACGATGCAATTAGTGTGTTTCCTGGGAGTAATCACAGAGGTGCTGCGGACTCCATCTTCGGCTCGGCTTTGTGTAGATGATATGTTAATTACACTCTGTCTAGCCACAAACTTCTATTCCCTAAGCCTCTCCTAGTAAGCACAAGCATTTGTGTTTCATGCTGCAAGGGAGGATAAGTCTAAATGGTCCCTTTACATCAGTCTCAGCTGCCGATTTTGGCTTCATTGAGTTGCTTCAATCAAAGCCCAGGGTTCATATTGGACCAGAATGGGCTGCAACAGACTGTTAGCCTCACATCCTACAACAACTGAATCAGGCCAGAGGGTGGACCCAGAACTTTCACTCCAAGAGAGTCAGTCCTGCTCATGTATCAACACCTCCTCCCCATTGGCTCTCTGCTGGCTCTGATCCAAATGGGACATCATGCTGCTCCATTGTTTCCCGCGAAAAGTGGCAGCAGGACCTAGAAGTAGAAGGCAAACACTTGCAATGGGATTCTAGGGGAACTTCCATGACCTGATGCTTTGAGAAGGACAGAGTGAGTTAGGGATTGAGTTGTGTTACAGAATTTTGAATCTGTTTGGATCCAACTGGCTTGACATGGGTTATTCTGCCCTATAAGGGACGGACACACACATGCGCTTCTAGCCCTTTAACACAAATCCTAGTCAATAAGACCCCACTTCCTCGTTTGATTTCCGAGTCTCTAACTCTCCATCTCATGTGGTCCCAACTGAACTGCGGGCATATAAAGCCAACCTCAGTACTTTGTCCTTAACCTTGATTCTAACAACCATTCCCTCTTCCCCATGCACATCGACCTCCTTGATATTTTCAATCTCTTCCTTCATCTTGCTTCTTCCAGTATTTGCTAGATATGACTGCTGATCTCTCTGGGTCCCTGGCTACTCAGAGTTTACACACGGAAGAAGGCCCTTCTTCTTGGTGAAGCTGTCATCACTTGGGCTTTCACAGTGCTGATTACGTGCCGGGTATCACGATGGCAGTGACAAGATTTTACCCTGTGACTTTGGAGGCAGTGGATGGGGACACACAGGAGCCAGAGCGGGAAGGGAAGATGATGTCAAACACATACATGGTGACTGATAACATCTATTGATTTTTACCGTTCACTCTCTTGCTCCTAGGAACAGACCTCGTCTCCCAGCTGCAGAGATGTGCACCTGACCCAGGCCTAGTTAATCATGGGCCCTTTCCCTGGACAGAGCCTTCAGCCAGGGGTTGGGTGGGAGACCCATACAGAGTTAATCAGAGTCTGTCCCTGGGATTGATTTATAGATGTCAGGAGAGAAAAACTCTTCCTTTCTATTGAGTTTGCTAAGCGAGGCCTGCTGGCAGCCATGTTGTATTTCCTGTAGAAGAACAGAGCAAAGACAACCAGGGGTGAAGGGCAAGAGGAAAGAGAAGAGGCACCATGGAGGCACCAAGCATTGTCCTTGAAACCCAGGGTCTTTTTCATTTCTACTTCATTTTTTGTTTTGTTTTGTTTTGGGTTTTTTTGGTACTGGGGATTGAACTCAGGGGCACTCGACCACTGAGCCACATCCCCAGCCCTATTTTGTGTTTTATGTAGAGACAGGGTCTCACTGAGTTGCTTAGCGCCTCGCCATTGCTGAGGCTGGCTTTGAACTCGCGATTCTCCTGTCTCAGCCTCCCTAAGTGCTGGGATTACAGGCTTGAGCCACCGCGCCC
>PVHX01018339.1:0-10388 GCA_004024805.1 Geosciurus inauris | reverse complement strand
TTCTACTTCATTTAAGTGAAAATCCTCAGCATCTTTCTCAACAATGGGAGCCAATTATTCTATCTTTCATAAGCCAGTTTATGATGGGTTCTGACATACACAGCCCAAAGGGCCCTAACTAATGTACTTTCTAATGCCAGCAGGTGCCAACTTGATTTGTGAATACAGAAGAGATGTCCCTTTAGGGAGTTCAGGAAATAAATAGCACAGGGACACGTTGAGGAAGACGCATGTCCTATAGGCAAGTAGAGAACATCTCCTGCCATAATAATTTGAATTCTAAAAGGGAAATATGACTTTGTTTTATAACCATAGACTGGTGAAGCCAGGAACATGTAGACTCTACTTTCAAAAATCTTTTACCCAAATTGACTCCTGACTGAATCTTCCATACCTATCCCAGGACCCAGGCCATCAGACATGTTCAGATACACATGTAAAACTGAGCCTCAGATCACTTGAGCTGGACACACTCTCTATCTCTTCTCCTTTCCTCAAAGAGAAGTTTCTGAGAGAAGATTGTGAGGCTTTAGTGGTCAGATAAGGGTAGAGGAGAAGGAAAGATAAAGGGCAATGTCAAGATTTAAGATTGGGGAATCAGGTGTTCCGTAAGGCCATGAAGCTAGGTAAAAAATTATTAAGCCAGACACAGGGGCACATGCCTGTAACCCAGCAACTTGGGAAGCTAAATAGGAGGATTGCAAGTTCAAGGCCAGCCTCAGCAACTTAGTGAGGCCCTGTCTCAAAATAAAAAAAGGGCTAGGGATATGGCTCAGTGTTTAAATGCCCCTAGGTTCAATTTCCAAGTATAAAAAAAAA
Organism: Geosciurus inauris; assembly: GCA_004024805.1. Lineage (NCBI taxonomy): Eukaryota > Metazoa > Chordata > Mammalia > Rodentia > Sciuridae > Geosciurus > Geosciurus inauris. The sequence continues at coordinate 9,569 of PVHX01018339.1, read as the reverse complement.
ATTATTGAAGAGAAATTATGTGGGAGAGAGAAATACATATCATATAGATGATGTATGAAGAATGTTGGAATCCTCTGTTCCTGCCATATTGAGATGTGCTTGGAAATATATCTAGAACTTGGGAAAGAGTTTGAGGCCAGGACTTAAGAACTGGATGTCACAGGTATGTATGTGGAATTGAAACCACAAGGGTCGAATAACCTTACATGAGAAGAGGGCCGCATTTAGATTCCTAGGCCTGCTATAGAAATTGCCACAGGCTGGCTGGCATAAAACAAGCAGTCTATTATCTCACAACTCAGGAGGCTAGAAATCCAAAATGAAGGTGTCACCTCTCTCCCTCTGAAAGCTCTAAAGAAATCTTCTTCCTTGACCTTTCTAATTTCTAGTAGTTCTTGGCAATCCTTGGCATTCCTTGACTTCCAGTGGTTTCACTCCAATCTGCGTTCATAGTCCCCTGGCTTTTTTCTGCAAATGTGTCTCTCTGAGAGCTCTTTCTTCTTCTTATAGGAACACCATTCATCTTGGATTTAAGACCCACCCCATTCCAGTATAATCTTTCCGCAACATAACATCTGCCAAGATCCTGGTTCCAGGTAAGGTCATAGTATGAGGGGACATGAATTTGGGGGTGGTATTCTTTTTTTTTTTTTAATATACTTTTAGTTGTAGATGGACACAATGTCTTTATTTTATTGCTTTGTATGTGGTGCTGAGGATCGAACCCAGGGCCTCACGCATGGGAGGCAAGCGCTGTACCGCTGAGCTACAATCCCAGCCCGGGGGTGGTATTCTTTAATCCAGTAAAATGGTGAAGAATCAAAGCCCATGGGCAACATCAGGAGAAGCACCATCATTCTAGTGGTTAGAAGGGGAGTGACTGCAGAGAAATGAAAGGGGGAGAGAGAAAGAGATAGTATACACAAGATCGAGCTGCTGTGGAAGACTGTGGAATGCAAATGGGTCACTGTACATGTCCATCACAGAGTCCTGGTAACCACAGTAGGGTGACCAACCACAGAAATTTGTACATGACCAGAAGGGCAGCCCAGAAGGTAGGACTTTTGGTGCTACAACTGGACAGTCCCAGGTGCAGTAGGGTGTTTGACTGCCCTGCCTGGGCACTAGCAGGGCTGAGGTTTAATGGGTCAGGGAGTGAGTGAGCACTAAGAAATGCATTTGCTTGGGTGCAGTTGTGGCTCTAATTGTAGTTGCACTGTTTTTCTGATATTTGGAATGTTCTTGCTTAGGATGTGGGCTTGGGTTTTTTGGTCCAAAGTACAATGTTTAGGCAAGGTCAGCTCAGTCCCTAGCCATCTGACATCATGGAACAACTGAATTATTGGAGTCTGAGGTGTCTCTCCAATACCGCAAAAGCCCCCTCCCCCTCCTTGTCTGGCAGGCACTCTAGGGCATGCTACTTAAATGAACTCGGCTTTGAGAGTTCACCCATCTCTACTGAATGCCATAGCTGTCTTGTGCAACCTTCAGAGCATTTATCTTCAAAGCATTCAGCACTAGGAAAAAACCTCAATTTTTTTTTTCCCCTTAAAAAGAAGCCATCGGGATGCCTGCCTCCATCCAGACCTTTGGATATGTGATTTCATTATTCATGGTTGGTGCTCCTCTTCAGCTTTTGATCTGCAGTTTACAGGATGTGTGCAGAAGGAGGTTCTCTTTTCCATAAACTGATCTCTTTACCCTCTCAGCCCAGAATAACTTTCCATTTATTCCTCTGATAAAGCGTCGATGCCGTGAGCCGGCATATATTAAATCTGTCATGATACAAACGGTGCTAGACTTGCCCAGCCCAGAGAGCAGCTGGGACCCTGTCATCGTGCCTCCAGTGTTCCCTGGAGATGAAGGGCAAAGGCAACATGTGGAATTTTTCACAGCCATCCCATCTGGAGAAGGAATTCTTCTGAGAACAATTTGCAAAGTCTATCACCAGCCTCCCACTATATTATTCGCTTGGCCAGGTAGTTAAGTAATCTCAGCCATGGCCTGTGAATAAGCACTTTGAATATACTACAGAGAAACCATTCAATTAAAATTCTTCAATGGCTTGCCCCTTTCCTCTGTGAAGAGCAATGCCATGAACTTGGCCCAGGTCCCCTGTTTCACCTGCTCTTGGCTTCAATGCCTCAGGTGTGAGGCTTTCCTTCTGCCTCTTCCTCTGAGTTAATGTTCCCCACTCTCCTTCATCCTCTTACCTCCTTCTCATGCTTCTCTCATCACCTCAATGAGCATGTTCTCAGGAAACGTGAACATTCCTGACCTCCTATGTTTCTACCTATCTGCTCGCCCTGGTGCCTGGTTTAGGTTAGGGTCTTTTTTTTTTTTTTTTTTTTTTTTTTTTTTTTTTTTTTGTCTCTCACATAGAACTTCTACCAACTCAGGATGGGCTAGAGACATGACCAGAGCAAGCACCACCAGTCTCGGGGTAGGTGAATGAGGATCCCCCAAGCCTGTGACACACCAAGGCTCAACTCCAAGTCCGTGAACTATCTTTGTTCTCCCTGGAATTCACATGTGTGACTGTCTATGAACCTATATACTTCTTATAAAATAATTTATTAGACATAGACAACCATCCTTATCTATATTTCTAAATTGTAAGTGCTTTCAGAACAGCAAGATATTGTGTTTATTTCACCTTTGAGCTCCCCCACAATGCTTAATCCTATGCTCACAGAGATGCTCAATAAAACTTATTGAATTAATAAAATGTAAAGCATTTTCTTATGTATTTCTGAGAAATACAAGAATCTTCATCTCTTCCCATCAATAATAATTTCAGAAAACCTAATTTCTAATGGCTTTGTTAATAATGTAATTGCGAAGCAAAGGCATTTGTCTAAATATGTGTAAGACTGTGATACTTTTGATCCCATAAAGACTCAATTCTATTCAGTTAATTCAGTAAGTGTTAATTAAGTGCCTATGATGTCCAAAGCCCCTACTGTGGCAGTAGAAAACTTCATTTCAGTGGGAAAATTTGGGATATAAAGTCTAAACAAGTTTGGACTCTCAAATCTGACTTTGGTAATGACAAAAAAATTCTCCCATTTTTATATGATAGCTGTTTGATCATTCATTCAATAAAACCTTATTGGACACTTACTAGATATGGTTATGACAAATCTGGATTAAGTATTTTGGAAGGAACAATAGAAGAGATTGTACTTGTTCTTTGCCAGTTGGAAGGAAAGTCCAGCAGAGGAGACACTGACAACAGAGTGAACTTAGTCACTACACAGTTCTGGACCTTGATTTGTTGTCTATATAGTGAGGGCATTAGACTGGAGGATGCCAACATCATATTTGGAATTAGAGGCCTGTTCTCTTCATGGCAATGGAGAAGCAAAGAAAGTGAAAGAAGAGGGGCCAGGGTCTCCATATCTCCTTTGAGGTCATGCCCCCAATGATCTAACTTCCTTCCACTAAGCTCCACCTTCTAAAGGTTCTACCATATCCCAACCTTTAACACATAGGCTCTTGGGGCATAATGGAGATGCAAACTAGCAGGGGTAATACTTATGACAGTTAAAAGGGTAAGCAGGGAGGGTTGGATGGGAAAAAAAACTTCAGACTATGATAAAAATGTCATACCTGTGAAATGAAATGGGGAAGGAAGTGAGATTGGGAGCTTCAGAGAAAAGACAGCTCATTAGAGGAGCCCTACATTGGGCAGATAAAGTCAGGTCCTTATATGTCTGTTGGTCTCATTGTTGACTAGAATCATACTAGAGTATGACTTCAGCTCCAAAGCTGAGGGAACCACTCTTCTCACAAATTCTTTCTTGAAGGGAGATCTGTCTGGGGTAACTTCATGACTGACAAGGATCTGGTATAGCTGTTTTCTTGGTCTCTTCTTTTTATTAGTTTGATGGTGGCCACCCTGAGGTGATTCATAACAGGAGGTTGGTTAGGGAGGCCCCATGTGCATCAGGCCTTTGCCAGCAGGCTTGCCCTCTTTGCCTGACAAAGAATAATGAATAACAGAAGTTTTGGAACTTGGTGTTTGGTTTAGACAGTCTTATTGCTTGTTTTATCCATACTTCCTTGCTTCTCAATCCAGCAAGTCTCCAAATTATGGAACTCTCAGTCAACTTAGATCTTGAACTACCACCAGAGAACAACTCTGAAAAACTCAACTCCTTCCTTCCCTACTGACAGATCTTTTCTGACTTATATTCATTTTTTTTCTTATAGTATCTTGCCAAAAGCTGCAAGAAGTAACCCACATAAGTCAACATCCTAAATGCTGTTTTCCTCAACACTACAGTTCCAGTAGTCATGGGATTTGAATCTCAAGGCATGACGAGCAAGAGTTTGAAAAAAGTCTTACCACCACCTAGCAATGCTACCAACACACCAGTCTATTATAGTTGGGTTCTCACTGCCCTCTACCCTGCTACCTCAAATCACTCATTCTATATTTTTCTTACTAGCTATGCTGCTGTATGTATTATGACTAGATTTGAAAGAATGTATTTGGCTACAAGTTACAGGGATTCAATCTATAAAATTGTTTATATTTATTCAACAAGAAGTCTAGATGTAGGTAGTTTCAGGGTAAGTTTAGGATTTCCAAGACATCAAGTTTTATCTGTCAGTTTTTGACATTCTCCTCATGGTTCCAAGATGGTTGCCACAAGTCCATGCACCTTATTTTGTACAATCATGTCCAAAGGCAGAAAGAAGCATCACATAAGGGTATTCTCTTTGTGTGCCTCCTTACTTTGATCAAGGAGCATAAATCCTTCCCAGAGGCCTACAAATATAGCTGTTACAATACATTCCCTTGTAAAGAAACACGAGCCTCTAGCATTTTCACTCTTAAAAGTGGGAGGAGGGGAAATGAGGAGGAGGATTTGGAGCATAGCCAGATAGCAGTGTTTGCCATGGGATCATGCCTATTGATCTCAATCCTTCAACCTCCAACTTGAAAATAGATAAACCATCTGTTTTCTCTTCCTGGGGAGTAGCAGGTTATGAATAAATTATGCTGCCAGAGCCCAGAGAGTCCTTAAAACAAAGTACTGTCAATCCTAGGCCCTCATTTCATTAAATCCATATTAGTTTCTATTGCTCATTTCATGGCATCTGATTATTCCCTAGCATGGGAAGCATGGGCAGGATGGGAGAAAGGGAGAAGATTGCCTGAAATGTACCTTGCTACCCTCTCCTTTCCCTAGTGCTAAATAATCACAAGACCCTCAGGTACTCTGATTATTTCTGGGGAACTAGTGAGCTGAGTGCACAAACCTAGAGCAGGGGAATAGATATGTTCCAGAAATCTCTGTGCTGGAATATTCGAGAATGTGTTTGGGAGAAGATACATTACTAATGGAGTGAATTTAGCTACCAGTGAGGAAGTTGGTATCCTAGGGAGCACTAGTCTTCCCCATGCCCCTGAAACCATACTTTTGTAAAGATTTCTACCTACAACATGATTATCTCAGTAGAATTCTATCTTCCTATTTTTCTTAATCTCAGAATTCTTAAAAAGCATTTTAAGAAAATTTCCTTTTACTTCCAGAAGAGTCTTCCTCTAGAAGCAGGCCTGGATGGCAGCTGACTATAGTTTAAACCAAAAAGCTTGTCAGAGTGCCTTAAAGAATCAAAGGCAGACATGTAATCATTATTGCTTTCTCTGGCCCGAGCCTGTAAATTGGCTCAGCTTTCCTTTGCCAAAGGGCTGGGGACACAAATGTAACCAATAGCTTGTACCTCTGTGACCCTCTGGATTTCACGCTCTCAATTCTTGTTTCCATCTTGCCTCCTTGGCTTCTCACTGCTTTGCCAAAATGTTTCTACTCCATCTCTCTGAAATAATTTTTTTGCTGTTACCTGGTATTTGGGGTCACTCACAGAGGTCCCCACTGACCACCCTAGGCTCTTAACAACACTTTCTGCTTGGCACAGATTTCCCAAGTTCATCATTCTAAGACAAGGAGAGGGATTCAAACTGTGGTCCCTACACTAAACTCAAACAAGCTTCCTCAGGAGTTTTCTGGATCTGTCTTGCACCTTTTAAGTAGCATGGTTGTTGCCTCTGCTCCCCCTCAGATTCCCAAGGTCTGGTCCTCAAAAGTAGGAATGATGCATACCCTTCACCCCAGGGCCCTGGCGATGGGCTCTCAGCAAAGCATATTGCTGGGGCTTCTGCTTGTGAGCATTGACCTGGCCTTCAGTCTCAAGAGTGCTGGTGGACTCTCATACCACCCACACTCAGCTGAACTGGTCCATTAGTTTGAAAACTCTTAATCACAGGGTAGTTGTAAATCAGATGTCAGCTGGAAGATTCAAATACACTGACTTCAAAGCATAAGCAACCAAATTATGGGCCTCAGAGCCCAAATGCCTGATCCCCCATCCAGGTACTCATCCTGCTCCCTGCATGTCCTTGAACAGATGACTTAATCTTTTCATTTCTTTCTTTGCAAACTAAGTATTATAATTTCCTTATAAACTTGGGAAAATGAGTCACATAAAGCATTAAGAACATGGTGAGCAGGTAGTTATGTTCCCACTACCTCTGCCCCATGAGGAGAAAAGATCTTGTAGGAAGACTTGACATTTTTCTAAAATCTTGTGGCTTTGAAATTCTGCAGCAAAAAGAGGCCAGTTCCAGGGACTGTCTTGTCATTTCTATGCTCTCTGATCCCTTTGTGCATGGCCACCCATGTTCACTGCCACCCCGATTTCTTGGCTTCCCTAAATACTCTGACCTGTTAAGTTGGGAATGCAGAAGGCTTCTTGAAGTTTTAGGGCAATGAGGGGAATTTATAATGCAGCATTACACAGCAAAGATTTAAATTTAAGATATCCATTTAATAAGACTTTTAAAATTCATTTGGACTCCATGGTCAGTCCCCAGCCTCCTGCCTTCCCCCATCTCTCCTTTTCTAATTGCCTTTTACCTGACCTTTGCTTTTCCTCTGTCTTTAGGGCAAAGTCCTTGGGACTTTACCTTCAGCACCAAAAATTGCAAGTACAATTTTTTTCTTAAAGATAGTGCTAGTCCTAAAAGAAATTCAACAAGAAGCTTTTTAAATAGCAAAAGTCCACATATATGTGTTGATGATGATAACTAGTGGTGACAATAATTTAAATAGGCATTAATAACAAAATAGCAACTAGCAATTGTCATTAGCATGTGCTTTATAGTTTACAAAGCACTTTCAAATTTCTATTTTTCCATTCAAATGAATTTCCTTTTCTGTTTACATATGGTGGATTTGTAAATCAGGGCTTGGTACCACAGGATTGACTGGGTGAAAGTGCATGCAGGCACACAGCTCCCTGCTTTGTGTGGCTCTGGGATGCTCATGTAACTTTCCAGGAGAGACAAGGCCCCATATCAATCCATAATAGACAAAGTCATTGGGACAGTGTCTATTGATCCCAGGTCTAGGCTGAAAACCTCTGACAAAAGGGGCCACCGTGATGTGAGATCACAGTTTTACTCCTTAGTGGATACACGTATTGGGTTTCTGAAAATTCAGAGAAAGGATGGGCTCATCTTCCTCTGGGATTATTGGGTCATTTCTCAGCATGTCTGAAACCCAAACAGGAGAGAGGCCTTGATGAATCACACTCGGCATCCATGGTTCAAGCAGCAGAAATCTGAAATTTGAACAAAGATTTAAGTACTCCAAGCATACAGGCTTTTCATCTTTAAGGACTAATTCACAGTGTGCATTTTACACATCTTTATAGGGTCGTGTCGCCTTCCCTGGACCCTTATATCTTAGCAAATAGGGGATGGAGTGACACTTATAAGTGAATGCATTCAGTGGAAAAGCTTGCCCTGACACGTATATCATTGGGAGAGGCCATAAATATTTCCTGCACATGTCTGTATATCCATGCGATGCTTCATTTTGGAAAGCAATAATAACAACTGTGTCATTAAGCAGCACAGGGGCTAATGTGTCAGCCAGCCTAGTAAGGAAGACAAACAGGGATCATCCTGCCGAGTCATAAAAAGGATTGTGCTTGGGCACCAGTTGTCTGTGTGCTTGTGGGTCCTATGGTTCAAGGTAGCTTAGGGTATGTACGCCTCCAGGAGCTCACCAGTGTTGGGCCTCGCTGCCCTCCAGGGTCCCTGCCTGGACTATGGTATGAAGTTTCTGGAGGTCTACAACTTGGACCAGTCATTACCCAGGCCTTTTCAAACTTTCCCTGAACAGCTATTGAAATGGAACACACTCAGGTGTGTCCCCAAGACTCTTGGCCACTATCATAGCTTTTAACATATTACATTGTTGTTATCTCATAGGGGAGGAAAAATATCTTTTCCTTTCTCTATCTTAGCTTTATGGCCGTAGTCCCTATAACAAAAGACAGATTGATAAAGGAAAAACACACACATTTAAGATATGTCTTATATGGTACTTTGAACCTTCATAAGGGAATGAAGATCCAAAGAAATGGTTAACTTTAATTTTTTAAATATATTTTTTAGTTGTAGATGGACACAATATCTTTTTTTATTTTTATGTGGTTCTGAGGATTGAACCCAGTACCTCCCACATGTGAGGCAAGCACTCTACCACTGAGCCACAACCCTAGCCCAGACCTTTATATTTTTTAATAGTAGGTCTGGTGAAGGGTGAAGAGTTGTGGAGAAATACAATAGAGCAAAGTTTATAACCTAGTGTTAATAAACCAGAGGGCATTTAGCAATGTCTGTTTGTCCAGATTCTTCTTTGTGTCCCTTTATCTTTAGAGATGAGGATGCTCCTTTCCTGAAGGTATAGGGACGTCACCTCTCAGATGAGGTTCTTATGACCTGCCCCAAAGGACAGCCAGGAAGGCTGCCTAGGTTTACAAACTGCTTCAGGGAAGAAGGACAGGGAAAGATGGCAGTGTGCATCCAGCTTTGACAGTTTTCTTAAATTCCTTCAGCTTAAAATATTTTATTTTTTCATATTTTATTTATTTGCTCTATTTAGGCTTACATGTTAACAGAGAGCAATTTGATTCATTGTACATAGACAGAGGATAACATATCAATTCTCTAGTTGTAAGTTGCGTAGGATCACAACATATATGCAGTCATACATAAAGTTAGGGCAATGATGATCATCATTCCACCACCTGTATTGTCCCCATGTCCCCTCCCTCCTTACATCCCTGTGAACAGAGTTCCACCATTGTTCCCATGACCTTCCCCACATTATGGATCAGCATCCACTTATCAACGAGTACATTCGGCATTTGGTTTTCTGAGATTGGCTTACTTCACTTAGCATGATATTCTCCAACTCCATCCATTTACCTGCAAATGCCATAATTTTATTCTCTCTTATTGCTGAGTAATATTCCATTGTGTATATATACCACAGTTTCTTTATCAAGTCATCTATCGAAGGGCATCTTGGTTGGTTCCACAGTTCAGCTATTGTGAATTGAGCTGTTATAAACATTGAAGTGGCTGCAGCACTGTAGTTTGCTGTTTTTAAGTCTTCTGGGTATAAACTGAGGAGTGGGATAGCAGGCTCAAATGGACGTTCCATTCCAAGTTTTCTAAGGAATCTCCATACTGCTTTCCGGAT
>PVHX01018338.1:19330-37400 GCA_004024805.1 Geosciurus inauris | reverse complement strand
GCCTGTAATCCCAGCACTTAGGGAGGCTGAGACAGGAGAATCACGAGTTCAAAGCCAGCCTCAGCAAGGGCAAGGTGCTAAGCAACTCAGTGAGACCCTGTCTCTACATAAAACACAAAATAGGGCTGGAGATGTGGCTCAGTGGTCATGTGCCCCTGAGTTCAATCTCCAGTACCAAAAAACAAACAAACAAAAAAACATGAGATGATTTTTTTTTTTTAAAGGGAAAAAGGTAAATACCCCTCTGTCTTTGCTTTTGCCAGCCAGCTCGGTCCACTGCCCTCTGGAGACAAGTTTAGGCTCCCTCTTGAGCTCCTGGGCAGACACTGCTGTGTGTCATCCAAATCCCCAGCTCAGGGGGCAAATCCTGACTGGCTGACACTGCGTATCTGGGCAGGTTTGGGGTGAGCCTTAGGAGTGTGTTGAGGGGCTGGGAGCCGGGTGACTTCTGGGTGAGATGACTTCACTAAAAGAAACAGGGCTGAGGGTGTGGCTCAGCGCTAAAGCATATGCCTCGCATGCACAGGCCATGGCTTCTACTCCTACCACTGCAAGATCAAAACAAGAAAGGGAAAGAACTTGGGTCCTGGAGTCAATAAATGACCCAATCTTGGGGCCCTCTCTAACATGGGACCTTGAGCTCTGGGGGCAATAAATTTCCCCTAGGAGAGAGAGGATTGGGGAAAAGGAAGATGTTGATCAAATCGTACAAAGTTTTGGAGTCAACACACTTACACACACACAAAAGGTAAAGTGGAGCTGGATACAACAGTGCGCGTCTGTAATCCCAGTGACTTGGGAGGTGGAGACAGGGGGATTGCAAGTTACAGGCCAACTGCAGCAACTTAGCAAGGCCCTAAGCAACTGAGTGAGAACTTGTGTCAAATAAAACATAAGAAGGGTCAGGGATGTGGTTCAGTAGTAAAATGCCCCTGGGTTCAATCCTCAGTACTAAGAAAAAAACAAAACAAACAAAAATCCACAAAAAGGTAAACTGATTTAAGGTGACAGATAAGTTAATTAGCCTGACTGAATCTTTTGGTAACGTAAACATAAAGCATCAGGCTGCACTGCATAAACAAATGCAATTGTTATTTATCAATTGAAAATAAATAAAAATAATAAACGAACTTCTGTCCATTGAGCTGGGATTTTGTTACTTGCAGCTGAAAACATTCCCATGATCAACCCGTCTTCAGTCTTACTAGCTCAACAGGGCCTTGCAAGATCATTATTCCCCTGAATACACCATGTGTCCTGACCCAGCCCTCTGAGGGGGTGTCTCTTCCCACATACTCTGTAGAACACGAGCCATGTCAGGTGCTGGGCATGCTTATCATTTCTCAGTGGCACCAGGCACTGTGTGCTGCACAGGGTGGAATCCTGATCCCATCTGCCCATCAATGAGTGAAGGTTTTTTCTGAAGCACCAGTTGTGGTCATGTGTGTTCCCTTGGCCTTAGTGCTGATCCGAAAAATCAGGCAGCGTGGTGCGGTGGGTAAAGATGGCTACCTGACCAAGTTCCAAACCCAGCTCCAACTGGCATACTGGCTATCTTAGGCTGAGTCGCTTCCCTTCAATAAGCCTCAGTTTCTTCCTCTGAGAAATCAGGCAGTCACAGCACCTGCCTCACAAGATCATGTGTGCAAAGTGCTCAGTACAGGGCCTGGGGGATGTGCTCCCCAAGTTGTGGTTATAAGGGAGGTGGTGTGTCCATTGGCTAGAAGCCCTGCCTCTGGGCTCAAACAAGCCTGGTGGAGGTGGAGGGCAGCACCTTGCTCTGTTCTCTCACCCTACCTTCCACCAGAGAGGGCATATGCTTGTCTGCTTCATATCTTAGGGGAGCATTTAAGATTCTGTTGCAGTAAACAGTTTTGTGTCTTGCCAAAGAGCTGAAAAGGCATAGGCTAGGTGGAGAAATCTACGTGCAACGCCTCTGACTCGTCCAGCCCTGGGACTCTGTAGGGGCCCTGGTCAGTGGTCCTGGGCAGGCGACAGGCACAAAGAGAATGAGTTGTGGCCCTTCAGGAGGAAGAGCAGTGGCAGTACAGGTGGCATGGAGCTCAGCCAGCCTCATTTAGTTGCTCTGTGACTCCCAGGGCAGGGTACTCCTGCCATGTTTCAGGTGGAGAAACTGAGGCCCAGAAAGACTATAAATACCTTGTTCCAAATGATGCGGCCAGTAGGGACAGAGCCAGGATGCAAATCGAGGCAGTCTGTTTCAGTGTTTCTAATCACCACCCTGAACTCCCAACAACAATCCCAAAGGTAAATACATAATAAATGAAAACAAAACAGCAGCTATGATAGCTCCAAGCCCCACCTATGTCTCAGGTCCTGGGCTAAGTTCTTTAAATTCATGGTCTTAGTTCATCCTTACAACCTTGGACCAAAGCTCCCATTATTATCCCATTTGACAGGTGGGAAATTCAACTCTCACGTGGGGCATCTGCGATCTGGACACAGGTAGTTGGAGGTAGAGCAGGGAAATCACACTGCACACCCACACCCAGGGAGCTGCACAGGGCCCTGGGCACCTGGCCTGAACTGCTGGACCAGTCTTGCTTTATCTCTCTAATGTGGCTGGAATGATCACCATCCAGTGCAGGAGTCATGGAATGGCCACACCTGCCCTAGGGCCTGAGAAACAGAAGTGACAGGCCTACAAGTGCAGAGAGGACATGGGGTAGACTCAGAATGGAGTCATTTGTGGTGGTGCACACCTGTAACCCCTGCAATCCCAGGGACTCTGGAGGCTGAGGCAGGAGGATTGCAAGTTTGAGGCCAGCCTCAGGAACCTAGCAAGACCCTGTCTCAAAATAAAAATAAAAGGGACCAGGATGTAGTTCAGTGGTAAAATGCCTCTGGGATCAATCCTCAGTACAAGACAGAGAGAGACACACAGAGAGAGAGAGAGAGAAGGAAGAAAGGGCTGGCGATGTAGCTCAGGGTAAAGTGCTACTGGGTTCAATTCCTAATACTGACAAAAACAAAACAAAACCCGCCCCAAACCCACCAAATATACAAACAAAAACCCCAGAAGGGCTCAAAATGAATCCTAATCCAGTTGCTGCCCGCTGCCTCTGCCAAGTGCTGCTGGCCCACCAGGACCATCAGAGTGGCCTGCTCTTTGGGCTCCCTACTTCCGCCTGCATCCTCACCAACCTCTTCAACACAGCACCAGTCAGATCAGGATTCTTTTCTGCTCAGGACTTAGGTTCCAGCTCACTCAGTCCTCCCACAAGACCCACACCATCAGTCCCGTCTCCTTCCTGCCCTCAGCTCCTCCACTCCTCTGCTGCAACCACATGGAAGCTGTTCAGCAAACATTTCTACCTCAGGGCCTTTGCACTGACCCCTCTCCCCACAGATCTCTGCCTGGCTCCTCATTCCCTTGAGTTCTAGGACACGGCCTGCAATAGCTCCACTTCCCAAGCCCATTATGACTCTGCATAGGCCTGCCATCTGTGGCCCTGGTCTCCTAACACACACAGGCAGGGTAGGCACTAGCAGATCCCAGGGACCCCAGATTACCTTTCAAGGCTGTGCCCCCAGATGGTATCCCGGAGACTGCTGGCACAGCCCTGGGAAGCAGGGCCACGTGCTTCCTGCCTGCCGGGAACGCCCAGCTGCGTCAGCTCCACGTGGAGTGGAGTCTCTGATTGCCCCTCAACAGCCCTGGCAAACTGCTGTGGAGCCCAGAGAGCTGTGGAGTGTGCGCTGCCTCGGGGGAGGGCGGGGGCCAGGTGGCTGCCTGCCTGGCATCACCCAGCCCACTGTGGTGCCCAGAGCAGGCACTGGCGCCTGGCAGCACGCCTGGCAGCCGGGCTCCCATGACGAATGTCTCGGGGGAGGGTCTGGGAAGCCACTGGAGTCATCGATGGGCACAAGCTGCTATAGGCTGCACAGCAGCTTCCATGGCAAGGGCTGCAGCCGGGGTGGAAGTGGACAAGTGGGGAGGTCCCTGCTTGGGCATGGCAGGGCCCATCCCCTTCCTGGCAGCTTTCCAATTTTGCCCTCCATTCTCTTTCTCTCTCCCCAAAACAGTCCACTTCTCCCAGATAAGCCCAGGGATCATTTTAAAAACCACTCGCAGCACGGGTTCCAGTGCCTCCCGCGGCTTCCACACCCCCAGCCCATGACCGTGGTCATAAGCCTGCTAGAACCGGGCTCCTGCCCACCTTGCCAATGTGACCTCTTGCCACTCTCCCCTTCAGCACCTGCTCCCCGCCCCCTGGCCATCTGAGCACTTCTGGAGCACAGCAAGTGGGTTCCCCTGCGTCCTGGCGTCTGCTCCCTCAGCTGCCTGGACCACTCCTGGCTTCCTGTGGCACATCCCCTCCCTTGAGGGGCTTTCTGGGAGCCCCACACTGTTCTGCTGGGTTTTTCTCCCTAGCACTCACTGCCACTGGGCATATCACATGGTGTGGTGGTTTACTTGTCTGTTAGTCTGTCTGGCTCTCCCTGTAGAAGAATGTCAGCTCCTGGAGGGAGGGGCCCGCCTCTGCTCCGAGGCATCACAGTGTCTGGAATGTCCAGCTTAGCGGGCGCTGCAATGGTCAGTGAATGTGAGGACTGGTCCTCTTGGGCTGCCCCCCAACCCCCACGTCCTGCAGGAATCTTAAGCACTGCCCTCCGCAGCCAGTCAGCCCAGGCAGACGTGTGGCTCTGTCCCTCCTCACTGTGTGTGTGTGTGCCTGGATCAGGTGGTATCACCACACACGCACACACAGCTGCTCTGTCCTTTGCTCCAGGCCTTAATCCTCCTCTTCTAGAGCTCAGCCAGCCCCTCCCTCGAGGCTTTACCCCTTTTCTTACCCTCACACCATTCTTTAAAACCCAAATCTGCCTGCGCCACCCTCTCTGCTGAAAACTTGCCTGGCTGTCCTCTGTTCTTAGGATCAAATCCACACTCCAGAATGGCGCCAGTAGGACCCCGAGTGCTCTGGTCTCTGACAACCTCTCTGACCCTTGATACGCTTGAGCGTAGAGCTCAGTGACCTGAAGGTGCCACCCACTCTCCTTCTCAGGGAGTTTACCCCTGTGTTTCCCCCTCAGAAGTAAACCCTCTAGGTGTGTGGTGGTGCACACCTGTAATCCCAGAGCCTTGAGAGGCTGAGGAGGAGGATCGCAAGTTTGAGGACAACCTAAGACCTTAGTGAGTCTCTGTCTCGAAATAAAAAAAAGGGGGGGCTGGGGATGTGGCTCAGTGGTTAAGCACCACTGGGTTCGATCCTGGTACCAAAAGGAAAAGAAAAAGGGTTAGAGATGTAGCTCAGTGGTAGAAGGTCCTGAGTTTGATCCCCGGTATCTAAACAAATAATACAAGTAAGCACTCTACATACCCCATCTTTCCTGCCTTTTTTTTTTTTTTAAATTTCAAATAGCCAAGGCTGAAGGGGGTAGCTCGGTGGTCAAGCATCTATAAACCTCAAGTTTTATCCCCAGTACCTCCCCTCAAAAAGTGTAAAATAGGGGCTGGGATTGTAGCTCAGCGGTAGAGCGCTTGCCTCGCATGCGTGAGGTCCTGGGTTCGATCCTCAGCAACACATACAAAGCAATAAAATAAAGACATTGTGTTCATCTACAACTAAAAAAAAAAATTTTTTTTTTAAAGTGTAAAATAGCCCCTATGTGGTAAAGTGTAGGAAACATATTAATTCAGTTTAATGAACAGCTACAATACAAACACCTGCATAACTATATCCTAGGATCAAGATGCTTGACCAGCACCCCTGAAACCTCAGCCTCATTCAGAACCCGCTCCCTCCCATCCCTCTCCCTGGCAGAAGTGACCCCTCCTCAAGGACATGATCCCTGCTCCCCAGACTAGATCAGAGCCAGCTCTGATCCACACCATATCCACTCTCAGATCCCCTGGGTTTCCTCTGACACTGGCCCTGAGCAGAGATAACCCATTCATGACTTTGGTCACTGTGTGCTTGCTGTCTCCTCTGGTACTGTCAGTGTCGGGATGGCTGGGGCCCTGTCCACTTGGTTCCAGCACCCACCCAGCAGAGGGCCCAGCGAACACCAGGCGCTTGCAGCATGAATGGATACAAAGTGCTACGCGCCCAAGAGCTGTGTGGGCAGCGGTGGCTGTGAGCTCGCGCCTGGTCTGCTGAAGGCAGCCCTTTGGTGCTGAGCCTGGGTAGCAGGTTAGCCCTCCAAAGGCCTGGGCTGATGACGAGGATGACCACAGATGCAGGAGGCTGCCGGGCTGCCTGTGCAAGTGGTGTGGCCAGTGGCAGGCAGAGGCACTTGGCGCCCCTTGAGCCCATGCCTGGCCCCAAGCTGGTGCTCAGTGCCTGGGGAACTTGTGCCTGCTGACGCGGGAAGACAGCCAAGGTAGCAGAATGAGGTGGGAGAGTGCGAGTGGGACCTGCTCTCTCTGTGTACTCTTCCCTCCTAATCCCTCCCCACTCTCTCCCTGGGAGGCTCTGCGACTGGGTCAGGGCCCTCCTCTGGGCTCCCGGCAGCCCAACTCCCCCTGCCTGTGCTCTCCCCACACTGGCTTACAGCTCCCTGTCTGGGCCTCCAGACCACTCCAGCCTCCAGGCTGTCACTGTTTGGTAATGAACTTTGAGCTCTGAGAGGGCAGGCCTGGAGCCATCTCAGTCACTGTTGTGTCCCCAGCACTTCCGGTAACAGGCTTGGCCCAGGGGAGTTCTTCTTAGTCTGAGGCAGAGCCTCATTGAATTCCCCTCTCTGATTCTATTTTTTTAGGGTCTGAGTTATCCATGCTGGCTTCCAATTTGTGATCCTCCTGCCTTAACCTCCCAAGTACCAGGGATTATAGGTGTGTGCCACTGTGCCCAGTACCCTGCACCCTCCCTGATTCTATTGACAGCCAGGCACTGCTACAAGGGTCACCGAATCCTCATTCTTATAAGGAAAGTATGTGATTTATTCCTGATTTCACAGATGTGGAAACAGACCCAGAAAGGTCCAGTTGCTTCTCCAAGGCCAAACAGCCAAAGCCCAGCAAAGGCAGGGCTTGAACCCAGGTGGGCTGACTCTGGAGCCCACACTCTTTTCCATCACGAATATTTCTTTTTCTTTTTTTTTAAATTTTGGTTTTTTTTAGTTGTTGATCGACCTTTATTTATTCATTTATTTATATGTGGTGCTGAGGATCCAACCCAGTACTTCCCACATGGGAGGCAAGCGCTCTACCACTGAGCCACAATCCCAGCACGAATATTTCTTTTAATCAACCTACTTGATTCCCCTTAACTTGTCCAAGGCAGTATCTGTAAAATCAGAGGATGGGTTTGAAAGGCTTTTCCCTAATACTCATTAAAACAAACATACATCCATTTAAGATAAAACATTTCCCTCCCAGTACCACCCGAATCACCTCCTGTACCCCATTTTGGGAAACGCATTTCCACACTAAAGCCTGGTTGCCTAGGAGAAAACTTCAGGAAGCAGCTTTAATGAGTAGATAAGAATGATTTGCAATTAGCATCAATTGTCTGTATGCAAATTAAAGCTCCCAACCGCAGGGCCCTTTCTGTAGCAGGCTCCCCTCCCATTTCATTCCCTCCACTTCTGGGTTCAGCAAATCCTCTCAGACACAGGGTAATTTTGTACCCAGCCCCCTGCCTCAGTCACCACCTACTCCAGGCACTGCCTTCATGTATCTCTGATTTTCAAATCTCTTGATTATCCAGGTTCACTAATGTGGGCCTGTGCCCAGAAGATAGGCCACCACAACCAAGGCCGGAGACACCCTGTCCTGGACACTCTCAGCCCAATGTCCCTCTTGGTGGGCAGTTTTACATTTGTCTCAGTGACAGCAGATTGTTATCTGCAGTGAAGGCTGGGCCACATCTGAATTTGTTGATTATTTCTTTTCAGCTCCCTGCAAAGGTCTGGGACAGGATAGCTCCCCAAGAAATATTTTTCTTTTCTTGTTACTGAGGATTACACCCAGGGGTGCTTCACCAGTGAGCCACATACTTAGCCCTTTTTTATATTTTATTTAGAGACAGGGTCTTGCTGAGTTGCTTAGGGCCTTGCTAAGTTGATGAGGCTGGCTTCGAACTAGAGATCCTCCTGCCTCAGCTTCCTGAGCTGCTGGGATTACAGGCACGCGCCACCACGCCCAGCTCCCAAGAAGAATTTATGAATGAAGTGAGTGCATAAATGGGCGGAGGAGCTATCCAAAGCAGTCCACGAGTTCCAAAGATTGAGAACTACTTAAATAGGAAGGTGACCTGAGGAGGAGACCTAACCCACACTCTCTCCACCTCAGCTTTGCTCCGTGGCTCTCTGACTCAGGAGCTCCAGGGATCATGGCACCCGGAGCAAGTACTACCACCACAACTACTGTCAACTCAGTGGTTATTAAATCTGCCAAAGAAACAAGTATTTCTACATAGAAACACGGATTCCACTGTACTGTGGGTTTGAGGACTGGCAAGGACTTAGGAAAACCCCAGTGCTAAGAAAGCCCTTAGCCCCACGCAGGGGTCCTGGCTGTGGCAGTTGGTTGGTCAGTGGGGTCAGTGGAGGGATGTGAGGCTGTGGCCTGAGGGGCCAACACTGGGGACTTGAGGGCAGTAGTCATCTTTGCCTGGGGCCACAGAGGCGTCCCTGGATGAGATTGGGCCCATGACTCAGTAGATCAAGTTTCTTACTCTGCATTTTTTGGGAGGCAGTTTATTGCTTTTAGCAGAACTTCAAGGTGTAAGTGGTCCAGACTCCAGGATGCTGGGGTTCTTACCCCCAATGCCTCTCAAAGCGTGCCTTCCCAGACTTCCTTATAGCTGGGATGGCCACATGACAGCACCCACTACAATGGGTTCTGGGAAAGTGCTTGCATTCTCCATGCCAAGGTGGGAGGCGCACAGAAGGGACAACTCTTCTCTGTTTTCTGTCCCCTCCTTGCTACCACGGGGCACCATAGCCATCTTGAGACTAGAGACTCAAGCCAGCAGGGTAAAGTTGGTGGAGCAGGAAGTCAGAGCAGGAAGCCAGTCCTTGAGGCCTCCCTGAGCCCCTGCACCTGCTGGGCTCTGCCCTCTCTGTTGTTTAAGTCATAGCCAAATGCACTGTTGACAGACAGTCTATGACTCCCAGAAAGCATAAAAACCACTGATCTCAGGAGAAAAGAAAAAGAGATAAAGGGTCAGAGAACCAGAGACAGATGAGGACAGAGAGGTAGCCAGGGGTTTCTCTCCCTCTATCTGGGGTCCTCAAAGGCTGATGGATGGGCAGCAGGGCTGGTTCACGAGTCTCCCAACTCTGTAAGCACACTGGTGTGCAAGCACAAGTGTGTGAGCATATTCCTGGAGAGGGTCTCTACCCCTAGGATGTGAAAGGTAGCTAGGATTCCCTGCAGGTCCCTGGGTTGGTGTATGTCCTTACCTGGGCTGCCTTGGCGGGTCTCGGCTGCCCCCAGCCAGGCCTGTGGGAGTGCTGGAGCCTGAGGAGTACAGCTTTGGTCGGTAGCCCTTGCTCTGACCAGCAACCACAGGGGCGGGCGAGACCTCCCGCCGTCTGTCAGTGTGGTGGGACCTCCCGGTGGCCTCACGACCTCCGCCACAAAGGCCCATATTTCCTGGGGGCTTGTGTGGCTTGGTGGGCCTTGGCACCTTGGCCAGGGACATGCAGCTGGGGCTGGAGGTGTAGAGGGTGGTGTCAATGCCGCTGTCGCTGGAGCCGCCCTTGGAGAGGGGGTCTTGCTCCGGCTCCAGGGGGTCCAGAGGGTCAAACCAGCGGTCGTCACTGTGGCTGCTGGACGCGTTGCTGGAGAGGGTGTTGCTGCTGGAATGGCTGGAGTACTGAGGCTCACCCTGGAAGGCAGGGAGTGTGTCATCCCAGCCTCGGGGAGCCTCCACCCGACCCTCCTCCACTCCAGTGTGAACCCTGAAACTAGACAGCTTCAAATCCTGGCTCCCCACTCACTGGCTGAGTTACCCTGGGCATGTGATCTGCCTCCTCTCAACTCACTTTCCACACCCTGCCTGGTGGGGCTGCTGGGGAGGTGAGGACCAGGTGTCGGTAACAAGCCTGTGGCACCCAGGATGCTCCGCCTCCTCCCCTTCCCAGCAAGGCTCCCTGCCCTCTCCACGCCTCACCCTGGAGCATGGGCACACCCTTCACACCCTTTGTTTTGCTCCAGAACTCCCCAAACTCCTGCCGGGTCCACAGCAAACTCTGCTGCGTCTTCCAGACACACTCGGGGTCTGCTGCCTCCCTCCTCCACAGTCCCTGGCCTGGCTCACCGCTGCCTCCTGCTGGGCCACTGCAACAGTCACCTCTCGCTGGCCCCCTCGCATTTGTTCCCCACAGGGCCAGAGGGAAGTGGTGAACACCTGTGTTTTGATGGTGTCCCTTCCTTGCTCAGAACTATTTTGTGGCCCCATGTCACTCTGGGGGTAAGCTAGACCACAGGTCTTCAAGGTCTGGCCCGTGTTCTGGTCTCTAACTTCGTCTTCCCCATCCCTTTGGATCACTCTGCTTTAGCCACACTGCTCTCCTTCAGGTTCTTTGAGCATGCACGCATAGTCCTGCCTCAGGGCCTTTGCACTTGCTTGCAATGTTCTTCCCTCAGCTATTTTCATGGATTACCCCTTTTTCAAGGTTCTAGCTTAAAGATCACCTCCAAGGGCACTGCTGACCCTGTTATCCTAAAGCAGCAGGGCTTGTTACTTTTTTGGGGGAAGGGTGGTGCTGGGGATTGAATCCAGGGCCTCGTGCAGGCAAGGCAAGCACTCTTCCAACTGAGCTACATCCCCCAGCCCGGTTCGTCACTTTTTCCTTAACAGTGCTTTGCTTTTCTTGCCTAGCAAGGGTCCGCTCTGAGTGGTATGAAGTGTTCATCTGCTTACTGCTTGTTGCCTGCACTGGGATGTCCACATCCTGACAGGAGCTCATCTGTCCTCTTTGTCACTGTGGTCTGGATGCTCAAATTCAGACCCACTGAATTAAAAGAGGCAGAGAGACCGCCATGAGCTCACCCCCACTAGTCCATCTCCTGACGTTGGGACTGCATTTCCCAGCCTCCCCTGCAGTGATTAATGCCCCTCTCCCTCCTACCCCACCACTGCAGCAATGCAGGGACCCAGCAGAGGGTACAGAGGTGGTTGGGAGGTGAGGTGACAGAAAAGCCCCAAGAGGGAAGGACCGTAGGTCCTATCACCCTTGGAAGCTGCTCCCCATACCTGCACTGTACTGTTGCATGAAGGGAACTGAATTCTGTTGCATGAGGTCACCAAGCCTCAGGGGCTGGCTGGTACAGCACTGCATTTACCAGGACTGGTGCAATAAAGAGGAAATCCAGGTTCAAGATGACCTGGCTGGTGAGGGCTGGAGCCAGGATACAAACCCCAAGGGCTCTAACTCCAGACCAAATATTTAGCCCTCTGCTGGGGGAAGGTGGAGGATGTGCTCTGGTGGTGTTCACAGCCAGGCCCAGGGAAGCTGCCCAGCCCCCAGCAGCCTGGCACCCGGGCGGGGTAGAGTGGGGAGAGACTCACTTTGGAATGTCTGTTGGGGGAATCTTTGCCTGCTGCATCCTGCCTGGAGGTGTGCTTGCTCCCGCTGCTTCCAGCCATGGCTGACAGCCGGGCCTGGGCTGGCACATGCCACAAAGGCTCTGCAAAAAAACAGAAGAAACATCAGTGGTTAGGAGGGACACAGCCAAGGCCTGAAGAATTTGGCCCTGAACGTGGCTGGATGGTCCCAGCCCTCTGCCAGCCTGTCTGCTCACCTGGAGCATGGCCCATCAACTACACCTGGGCCATGACAGCACTTCACAGCAGGGAATTCTTACTATGTGACAGGCACCATTCTAAAAGCTTACCTGTGGGTCCAACTCAACCACCACCATCCACCATCATCCCCAAATGAGGCCGTGCACTCTTTTATACTTACTGGCCACTCGATTTTCTCTCTTGTAAATTACTTGTTCATTTCCTTTCACTATCTATCCATCCATTCATCCATCTACCCATCCATTTATCTATCTATCTTTTGTGTGGCACTGGGGATTTGAACCCAGAAACCCCTTGCCCCCAGACCTTTTTATTTTATTCCGAGACAGGGTCTTGCTCAGTTGTTGAGGCTGGCCTCGAACTTGAGATCCTCCTGCCTCAGCCTCCTGAGTAGCTGGTGTGTACCACTGTGCTGACTCCTTTCACTATTTTTCCTTTTTATGTGGTGCTGGGGGTAGAGCTCAGGGTCTCACACATGGTATACAAGTGCCTGACCACTAAACTACATTCCCCAGCCCTTCTTTAATACATTCCCCAGCCTTTCTTTAATACAGAAATTGCTAAATTGCCCAGGCTGGCAATAAAATAATCAATATTAAAATGCCATGCAAACTTCTGGCTATAGAAAGCATCTGAGGGCTGTGTTCATTCACAGACACTTACATGTCTGTGACTAGGTGCTATGCCAGAGGCCAGAGAGATGAAAGTAAATCCTGTCCTTGAGGGGCCCCTATTCTAAGGGTCACCTTAGGGAATTCATTAGTATACCCACTACTATTTACCCCATTATAGGAGTATTTTAAGAGAGCTGCTGGTGGAAATTAAAAACAAGTTTTGGAGCATTTTAAAGGGCAGTGTGTGAGCTGGGTGCAGTGGCGCACACCTGTAATTCCAGCACTTAGGGAGGCTGAGACAAGAGAATCGCGAGTTCAAAGCCAGCCTCAGCAACGGTGAGGTGCTAAGCAACTCAGTGAGACCCTGTCTCTACATAAAACACAAAATAGGGCTGGGGATGTGGCTCAGTGGTCGAGTGCCCCTGAGTTCAATCTTCAGTATCAAAAAAATAAAAATAAATAAATAAAAAATACAGGGCAGTGTGTGATGTCTTTTTTCTTTTTAAACTAAGAAAATATGTTTTAAGAAGTTAGTGTAGAACAGTGCAGCTATTCAAGTGTGCAAAGTAATAGGGTGTTTTTCCCTCTCCTGCTTCCCCTGGCTAAAGGCACTTTCACTGCCCATCACTGAGTAGCAGGTACAGATTTGTTGCCATTAAGTAAACTTTATTTATGTGTACTCTACAAAGTTTTTTGGTAACTTTTCTTAAAATTGTGATTTTTCTTCATTGACTTAATGACAACCTTAATGTATGTAATTGTCTATGCATTTTAAGTTAAACTGCCTAAAATGTGATTTCAGACATATACATTTGAACTGTAAGCAATCTGAGATGTTAGGTTTTATCACCTACTGCTGTGTCTGTAAACAAAGACAAATGTTGCTTTAAGAAGTAATTATAATTAGAAATAGGCAAAAGTAAAAATAAAAATAAAAAATAAAAACGAATTGCCCAGGCTGGCCTCGAACTTGTGACCCTCCTGCCTCAGCCCCTAAGCAGCTGGGATCACAGGTTTGCGTCACTGTACCCTGCTCTTTCCTCATTTGTCTGTGGTTTTGTTCTTTACCTTATTAGTAGTTTCTCACAACTGCAAGGTAGCAGTCTTTTGTTGGTTAAATGTACAGGCATTTAAAACAACCTAGCAACCTGCAATCATAAAAGACAGTGTCCTAAAGCTTGCTTTCCACTGATTACGTCCCTACACTTGGTTTTCACTTCACAGCTTCACAACACATCTGAAGGCAACTGAACGAGAAGCTGTTGCATTTGTAATAGCTGCGCAGTATCAAGTGAATCTGTATCCATTATCTTATTTTTTTCTTTTTTGGTACTGGAGATTGAACTCAGGGGCATTTAACCACTGAGCCACATCCCCAGCCCTATGTTGTGTTTTATGTAGAGACAGGGTCTCACTGAGTTGCTTAGTGTCTCGCCGTTGCTGAGGCTGGCTTTGAACTCATGATCCTCCTGCGTCAGCCTCCCTAAATGCTGGGATTACAGGCTTGAGCCACCGCGCCCGGCCCGGCTTCTATTTTTACTAAAAATTTTTTTGTAGCAGAGATTAAACCCAGGGGCACTTTACCACGGAGCTACATCCCCAGCCCTTTTTATTTCTTTTGTATTTTCAGACAGGGTCTCACTAAGTTATAAGGGCCTTGCTAAATTGTTGAGGCTGGCTTTTTTTTGGTACTGGAGATTGAACTCAGGGGAACTCGACTACCGAGCCACATCCCCAGCCCTATTTTGTGTTTTATGTAGAGACAGGGTCTCACTGAGTTGCTTAGCGCCTCGCCCTTGCTGAGGCTGGCTTTGAACTCGCGATTCTCCTGTCTCAGCCTCCCTAAGGGCTGGGATTACAGGCTTGAGCCACCGCGCCCAGCTTAGTTTATCTTAATTTTACGGTTGCAGTGGCCTCTCCTCCACTCGCGCCTTGGAGGAGTGTGAGCTTGTGTCTGGGCAGAGTTCTCTGAGTGCAACTGCTGGTTCAAAGGTGAAGCAGGCCTGAAGCTGCGGTGACTGTGGCTGCGGACACTGGCCCAACCCTAAGGCTAAGCCGCGGGCCTGAACTGAACCTCTGCCTTCAAGTCCACTATGTCCCACTGTCCTGTATAGAACTGAAAACTTGGGACTTAAAAAAACCTGACCAACCAATGAAGGGCATGTGGTTAACACCTAGCAAAACTGCATGAACTAACCAAGATCTGAACCCAGGTGACCCCAAAGCCCATACTTAATCACCACTGTGTTCAAGATACTCGTGACTTTATTGTTAAGCAGTTTGTGTGTCAGGCAGGACTCTAGGCACTGTGCATGCTTCATCTTGCTCAGTGTACCAACACTACTGTGAGGTGGCTATTGGTACCCTCTCCAACAGAACATCAAGACTCTGACAGGTCACGGTGACAATCAAAAAGACAGGCCACAAGAGCAGCTGAGGTCCATCTGATGTGAGAGCCTGTGGTCTCAAGCCTGGCAGCCTCTGGGGACTCCACGCCAGTGGACAACACTGGCAGTGACAGAGGGGAAGGGCCTGAGAAGCAGGAGTCTGTATTTTCCTGACCATGGGCTGTCCTGTGCTGAGGGCCTGAGGTATGATCTCACTGGACCCCTGACCTGCCCTCGGAGGAGAGACCCTCAGGATTAACTGGGGCTGAGAGGGATGAGTCACAAGCCCTGCTCAAAAACTTGCCACCATGCCTGTGGGAGCCCAAGCTCACCGCCACGCCTCCGCTGCCCCCAGCGCAGCACTGGGCGCTCCAGCTACCCTCTTGTGGAGGAAGCAGGGCCCGGGAGCCAGGCAGGATGCTCGGGGCCCTGTAGAGCCGGCTGGCTGGCTGCAGCCTGGGCCCACTGAGGGTGCGCTGCCTGTGTGGCTTTTGTTTAGGACAATGGGTATGAGAAAGAGTTGGGGCTGGCTTCTCTGTCTTCTCTGGCTTTTCCTGTCTGCAGTTTGTCTTCTGGGGTGTCCCACATGCCCAGGATGAGTCTGACCACCCTGGGAGGTGGCTGGTCCATGCAGGGGAACCACATGTCCACACAGCCAAAGCTGAGGCAGATACATCCAGCCTGAGACACACTGCTCCCAGGTGACAACTCCCACACTGCCTCTGGCCTGGACCTTCTCTGGACGGCAGGGGCAGATTATCTCATATCTGAGTTGCTGCTGGGTACCTCCATGGCCAAAGGCAAATCCCTTGGGTTCCCACACCGCCTTCTCTCTCAGTCTCTCCTGCTCACTCAGGGCTGCTCCATCCTCTGAGCTGCTAAGGCTCAAATCCCTGCGTCACCCTCGACTCCTCTCTCACACCCTTGTCCAGGCATCAGGAAACCCAGTCAACTCCGTCTTCAAAACACCACACCCAGACTTGCCCACCTCTCCCTCTGTCCCATCATGTCTCCTATCTGGCAGGAAGTTAGAGCCAGAGGGACCCTGGGACTCTGGACAGTGAGTCCCATCTCTCCTCTACTCCAAAGACTGAGTCTGTGGCTCCCGTCCATCCTGGAGTGAAGAGCAAGGCCCTACAAGACCATGGCCTCCAGCTGCCTTGACCTGGACTCCAGCGCTTCTCCGGCCGCAGAGGCCACCCTGAGACACTGCTGTCTAGGGTCCCAGACGAGCTGCTCCCTTTCCCTAGTGGTCTTGCCCCAGGTGACGTCTTTGCATTCTCCCAGCCTCCACTGAAATGGGATTTGCTCCAGCTTCCTCCAGCTTCTGCAAGCCGCCCATCCCTCTGGGCACTGGTAGGCTCTATGGCATCATTCTGTCACCACCGTCCCCTGTGTGCTGTGCATCTTTCCCGCCACACTCTCAGTCCCAGGAAGGCAGGGCACTGCTCCCAACACCTCGGCCGGTTACACCAGCTACACGGTGAGGGAGTGAAGGCCAGGGTCCTTCCCATCCTGGCTGTCCAGTGCCCTCCTGCCCCTGCCTCTGCCCTCAGCAGCCCTGACCCTGGGCCTAGGTCTTCACTGCGCCTCTGGATCCGCTCTCCGGCTCTCCCGCCCCATCTCTGACATGCAGGGCAGACAACACCATGGCCAGTCATGAATTTGGGGCAGCTGATGACCACGGGGACACCTTCGCAGCCTGGGTGTTCTGAGGCCTGGAAGACGTGGGCAGGTCCACACTGTGGTGACTGTGGGTGGTGTCTGAGGGGCCTGGAACCCAGCAGATCCTGGTGTGAATTCCAACTGTGCTGCTCGCCAGCAGCTGCGGCAACTTTTCTATGCTTGGCCACCTCCCTCATCTCTGCATGGGTCAGTCACGTGCCCACTGTGTGCCTGCGGTGACTCACCGGGAAGGTATGTGGAGCACCCGGGACACAGCCTGGCACATGACAACCACAAAGCCTGGCTGCTGATGTCACGGCTGCTTGTTCTACCAGGGCTGGGCGAACTCCTGTCTGTCACGGCGCCTGGTCCTCGCCTTCCCTCGCCACTCACTGAACTTTCCTTTCTCCGGCTCTGGAATACACTCCAGACTTCCTCATGATTCCCAGACACAGATTCTCCTGACTTGTGTGCGCGCGCGTGTGCAGGGCGGCAGCAGGGAAGGTGTCAGTCACCTTATAACAAAGCCCCAAGGAAGTGAAAAGGGAATCAAGCTCTGGGGGACAGAATGGAGGAGGGGGCAGAACAACAGTGAGTTCTCTAACACCTCTGTGGGGCCCATGATGGATGCTAGAAACATTCCCTCCCCATCTTACACTCTGGTGTAATGAAACAGCCAAGCAACACTTCTTTTTCTGAACTGAGTTGAGGATAAAGAAAAAAGATCCAAATCTGTCTGTTGTGGGGCCAAGATCCCAGACCTGCAGGCAGGATCAGCTGCAAAGGAGGATAAACGGCTTCTGCAGGCCCCAGGGCAGCCGAGGCACGCTGGGGACAGGGGGGTCTGCTTGTCTGAGGTTGAATCATTGACCTTGCTTTAAGAGAACCCTGGCCAGGAGTGTGAGGAATTCTCCAGGCCTCTCTTCCTTGGGCACGCGACCTCTTCTATATCCTACAGTGCCTGAGAAGCTGGGGAGGGGCCACCATCACCCCTCACAGCTGCCTGGAAGTCCCCAATCATCCTCTAGGAGGACGTCTCCATCTCTGGCCCCTCTGAGGTCGATGCTCTCCAACATTTGTTTTCTTCCTTTTGAACCCATCTTAGCCATTCATCTGGAGGTGCTCAGACGTCAAAGGGACTACAAGTTTGTTACATGAGAGTATGTTTGAAATATTCAATTAAGTAGTACAAGCACATGATTTATTATATATGAGAGATTAAACATTTGGGAAGATGCTCCATCTCATCAGTCATCAGAAAATACAAATTAAAAACACAATGTGAGAGGGGCATGGTGGCATACTCCTTTTAATTCCAGTTATTCAGGAGGCTGAGACAGGAGGATCAAAAGTTCAAGGTCAGATTGGGTAATGCAGCAAAAAGACCTTGTCTAA
Source organism: Geosciurus inauris (assembly GCA_004024805.1). NCBI lineage: Eukaryota > Metazoa > Chordata > Mammalia > Rodentia > Sciuridae > Geosciurus > Geosciurus inauris. The sequence goes on along the minus strand of PVHX01018338.1, from coordinate 19,613 downwards.
AAACAAGGCACACTGTGATGGCACTACATTCCCACTCAAATGGCTGAAATGAAAAAGAAAAGAAAAAAACTTAAAAATTTAGTTAAGCCGGGCGCGGTGGCTCACGCTTGTAATCCCAGCACTTAGGGAGGCTGAGACAGGAGAATCGCGAGTTCAAAGCCAGCCTCAGCAATGGCGAGGCACTAAGCAACTCAGTGAGACCCTGTCTCTACATAAAACACAAAATAGGGCTGGGGATGTGGCTCAGTGGTCGAGTGCCCCTGAGTTCAATCCCTAGTACCAA
>PVHX01018338.1:0-19230 GCA_004024805.1 Geosciurus inauris | reverse complement strand
CCTCCCAAGTTGCTGGGATTATAGGCGTGTGCCTGGTGGGCAGTTTCTTATATATGATCCAGCAGAAAAATGAGCACTTTCCTCCAAAAAAATTAGCATCCATTCATCAAAAGCCAGGTGTGGAAACATTCTCAGTGGCACTCTTCTAAGTAGCTCCAAACTAGAAACCACCCAAATGTCCATCACCACAAGAACAGAGCAATACATTGTGGTTCATTCAGACAACGGAATACTAGTCAGAAGTTGTACTGCTCTAGTCTTGTGGCGGCTCTCACAAACATGACATTGAGCAACAGAAGCCAGATGCACATGCACATGCACAAAATATATACAGAGTGACTGCATATTCTATGAAATCCAACACCAGGCAAAATGAAGTTAGGCTGAGAGAGGCAGGACGGGGTGGCCTTTGTGGGTGCTGACCCACAGGGGCATGGGAGACTTTGGGAGGCTGGCCATGTTGTTCTTGCCCTGGGTGTGTTCACTTTGTCTTCTGTCATCAACTGCATACTCGTGACCTGGGTTCTTCCCTCAGCACGCGCTGCATACCCGTCAAGGTTGACACGCAGCCTGGAGGGTTCCATGAAGAAGAGCCACAGGACGCACTGGGTTCTGCTCCCTTTGGAACACCACTTCTAATCCCCTTCAGCTATCTTCCCCCCGCTGCCATCATGTCCAGGTCACATGTCCCTACTCCTGCTCTTGCGATACCATCTGCTGACGTCCCATCTGGCTGCAGAAGGATCTTGCTCACGGTTCTGCTGCTCTCCTGATGATCCCTCTATCTTTCCTAAGGTTCTTATAGCTTTTTTGTGTGTGTTTCATTCATCACTGACAGGAAGGGGGTTTCACCTGTTGAGATATAGGTAAGAGGGCCCACTGGATGAGGTGGGCCAGGAACAGCTGGCCCGGGAGGCCCTACCTGGCTTCTGGCGCTCCATGGTGCTCTCCTGGCTGGTCAGGCCGCCTGAGGAGGAGTCCCCGCTGGACATCCCGTCGTGGCTGAAGTGGGGATCAAAAGACAGCAATGGGTGTGGAGCAGCCGCATACCTGAAGGGGAGCACAGAGTGAAGGTCAGAGCGTCCCTATCCTGAGCCTTGCTCACCAGTGAGCTCTGCACACATGGAGGCTGTTGTGCCCTAGCATGAGAAGCTGCTACCAGGCTTCAGGCTCAGGAAGAGTCTGCCTGCCAGGGAGGTGGCGGCACAGGGACCGCAGGGCCTGGCAGGTTCCTGAAGGAGGAGTGTGCAGAGCCACGGGGGACAGTGTCCTGCTCCCCTGCTCCTTCCCGGCTGAAATGGGCTGAACTACCTGCCTCGCCAGCGCCTACCACTCAGGCCTGCCTCAGGCTCCCTTCCTCTCCAAGGGGGAAGCACTGGGCCAGGGGGTCTTGGTAGGTACGGGAGGCCCTGAGGGCAGGATGGGCTTTACATTTCACTACTGCCCCGGGTCCAGCAAGGCCCAGCCGCCTTCCATCCCTGAACCTCAGTCTCCCTAGCTGTCAAGAGGCAATCACAGAAGGCCCTTCCTCACAGTACCCAGCCTAGGGCTCGCATGAAATGTACGACCATTGGCCCGTAGGCGAGAACTGTGTCCCTGTGTGCTGGAGGAAGGCACTGTAGGGGGAGACTGTGGGATCCAACTTCAGAACGAGACAGACCTAGGATCAAACCCCAGGCCCGACTCTTATGACCACATGGCTCTCACCGGGCAAGTGCTTCTGGATTTGAGCTGTCGTTTTTCCACTTGAAAAAACTGAGGCAGCACTGACTGAGTCCCCAGGTCTTGGAGCAGATGAAATAACAAAGCTGTCCCCTAGACGGAGATCCTCCTGGGTGCTAGCTCTGCTCACCAAAAGGCAAGGCAAGGACTTAAGGGAGGCAGTGGCAGAGGGTTCTCCCTGTGGGCTGGGGGCCAGTGGCATTTTCCACGTCATGGGGTCAATCTCGTGCATCCCTCTTAATGTCTGATCTACCTTTGCTCAAAGCCAACTGTGGTAGAAACTCTTCTCTCTGCCTGAAGGAGGTGGGGTTCAAGGACAGGTATAGGACACAACTTTGGCTAAGGAGATGTGGAGGTTTTGAAAGGTTTTTTTTGGTACTGGGAATTGGACCTGGGGTACTTTGCTGCTATGTTACCTCCCCAGCCCTTGTTATTTTGAGACTGGGTCTCATTAAGTTGCTTAGGACCTCACTAAGTTGCTGAGGTTGCCCTTGAACTTGAGATTCTCCTGCCTCAACCTCCTGAGTCGCTGGGGTTATAAGTGTGCACTACTTGCACCTGGCTGGTTTTGTGAGTTATTAGGATTTCCACAAAATATTCCTGGCTTTCCACCTGCAAACACATGGCAGGACTGTACCTCCTGAGCCCTTGAGCCTGGCTGGATATGTCATGCGACCAGTTCTCATCAATGGGCTGCAGGGAAGCGACTGGGGCTGGTGGCTGCTCCCCTGTCCACTAGCAAAGGAACTGCAGTGGGGGAGAAATAGACCCTCAAGCACAAACTCTACCACCGAGCCACACCCTCAGCCCTTGTTAACTTAAGTCATGGAGATCTTCAGGTGTTTGTTACCCAGCATAACCTGACTGTATTTGAGAAAGTCCCCTGGGGGACTTCTGGGAAAAAGTTTCCTTGCTCCTATGAGAGATGACAAGAAATGACGACCTCTTGCTTCCTCCAGATGTTGCCGGGTCCAGATACAGCACCACAAGTAGCTGTTGCCTTCTCACTGGCAGCCTGAGGAAGAGGCCAACACTGAGGTGGGAGAGACGAGGTGAGGGACTGGCCCTTGCTCATGCCGTGGTGATGCTGAACCTCCATGCAGCCTGCCCTCCTCTGAGCTTCCTTTGTTGTGGAGAACATGTTCCTACCATGTGTGAGCCAGCCTGGTTTAGGTCGTTTCAGCCAGGAGCACCTCATTAACGTGGGCCATGGACCCTGGGTGGGGGTCACTGAAACTCCACTAATAATTCTGATGGTGCGATTCCCCCATCTGGCTCCCTGCATCTGTGCCTTCAACACGGGAGTATGTGTCAGGGAGGAGAGGTGATAAACTGGGACCCTCAACATCCAACAGAGGAGTTAAGCGACTTCTCAAGGGTCACCTGCCAACTCAAAGCCAGGGCGTCTGAGAAGACCACACTCTGCCAGGCTTAACTCCTCCAGGACAGCAGAGGGCTGCTTTAGAGGGGCACTGGAATTTCTGGAAACTCCAAAGAGAAAACATATTAACCCCTCTTCTCCCAACTAGATTTTGACCTCTAACACTGCCTAAAAGAGTCAAAACACAAACCTAATTCTTACTTTCCTTCAAGAATGTCTAAGGACCCAGTTCTGGCAATTCAAGGAATTTCACAAAGGCGACTCTGGCTCTAAGGCAACCTTTACTTCCCTGGCTGCCTCCACACTTGGCTACTGCCTGGTAGATGTGTCTCCACTGCAGCTGGAGACAGAAGTGTTGAAACATTTTTTGTTTTCCCAAAAAGTCAGTATCAAATTCTGAGTACCAAAGGAGAACGTCAGCAGAGGCTGGCACAAGCCAGAGGAGAGGGGAGAGCATGAGCAGCCCAGGCTGGGCTGCTTCCCCAGTACCTGCTCTCTGTGCCATCTTTCTTGGTAAGAGAAGCCCAACTGTATTTGAACAGTGAAGTGATTGGCCAAGAGACTACACTTCCCAGGCTCCCTTGCAGTACTGGCCAATGAGGTAAAAGTGAAAGAGCTATATGTGACTTCCAGCCAGAAAACCCTTCAGAGGTGTGCTCTGGTGCCTTTGCCTGTCATGCCCTGAAGGTCGCAGCTTGAGCACTGTGGACCAAGAAACCATAGGCCGAGGACAGTGATGCAGCAAGGAGGAACCGGGTCCCTGACAACATGGGAGAAAGAAACCCTCCACTGAATCGTTATTTCCCATATTATGCAACTAAACCTAATCCTGATAGACCATATATCAGCTGGACATAATGCCAAGCTTCACTTCTCAGCTACTGTCTCCAAGCAAGACAATCTGTACTGTATCCAATGCCATTCTCTTATTATTATTACTATTTTTTGGTACTAGAGATTGTACTCAGGGGCACTTGATCACTGAGCTACATCCCCAGCCCTATTTTGTGTTTTATGTAGATACAGGGTCTCACTGAGTTGTTTAGCACCTTGCTGTTGCTGAGGCTGGCTTTGAACTCACAATTCTCCTGTCTCAGCCTCCCCAAGTGCTGGGATTACAGGCTTGCGGCATTCTCTTATTAATAAGACTTTCTATTATCCCCATGCAAACTGATGGACATATGTTGACCACTCACAGGAACAATGAATGTCCCACCTGGGGCCATTTCTATCATTGTCAAACTGAAAATCAGGGCATCTCCCCATCTCTCCATGTACACGCAGCTCTGGGCAAACATCCCTGGAAGAAGAAGAGATGGAATGGCTGCCTTCCATCTCATCTGAGATATTTTAGAGGAAATACTCTATCTTTTCTTGGAAGATGAAATCACTTCGGAGATGAAGGATTCGGGATTTTGATGAGAGGCTTACTCACTACACTTTTGGGCATCTCCACGCAGAAGCTGAAAGTGTTGACTCTGGGAAGGTTGAGCTGGGGGTGCCCAAGGTCAGCAGAGCCAAGCTACTAGGCTGCTGGCTCGAGCTTTCAGACCAAAGGACCAAGATAGGTGTGAGTGTGGACACCAGCCTCCACAGAGCAGAGGGCTTCGGCCTCCTCTGTTAATCTCCTACCCTCATCAAATTACAGGATGGTTGGGTAAAAGGGTAGACAGATGATGTAGCCATTGTTAGTAGTTACCCTAACAACCATCACTTTCTTTGTCCTTGTTGATGGAGCCCAGATTTTGCTCTGGCACTATCCCTTTGTCATATGACTTGAGTAAATCCTGACAATTTGAAAGGCAGTCATCAGGGTCCAAAGTAATCTTGCCAGGGGTTGGTTCAAGGGTGGATAAGTGACTCAGTTCCCTTTTTTCTTTTTGGTACTAGGGACTGAACCCAGGGACACTTAATCACTGAGCCACATCCCTAACCCTTTTTATTTTTTATTTTGAGACAAAGTCTTGCTAAATTGCTGGGGCTGGTTTTCAACCCACAACCCTCCTGCCTCAGCCTCCTGGAGTCGTGGGGATTATAGGTATGTGCCACTGTGCCAAGCAGTTTTCTCATTCTTAAAAACAAAAACTGGGCTATGGATGTAGCTCAGTGGTAGAGCGCTTGCCTAGTAGGTGTGAGGCACTGGGTTGATCCTCAGCACCACATAAAAATAAATAAATAAAGGTATTCTCCATCTACAAACTAAAAATTAAAATAAACAAACAAACAAATAAATAAAAAGTAGTTCTTTTCTCTCCTCTGCAGGATACTGGTTTTACTTGGGGATTTGAGTGGAGCCAGATACTTGAGGACATCCTGAGTTTGGGAGATGATAAATCCTCACCTCATGCTTTCTTTTTTTGAGGAGGGAGTAGGGGATACCAGGGACAGAACTCAGGGGCACTCGGCCACTGAGCCACACCCCCAGCCCTATTTTGTGTTTTATGTAGAGACAAGGGTCTCACACTGAGTTGCTTAGCGCCTCGCTGTTGCTGAGGCTGGCTTTGAACTCAAGATTCTCCTGTCTCAGCCTCCCCAAGTGCTGGGATTACAGGCTTGAGCCACCACGCCTGGCTTCATGCCTTCGTGAGTTAGGTAGGGTCACTTGTGGTCAAGTATCTCTAAACATTTTTTTTTTTTTTACGGTGCTGGGGATTGAACCCAGGGCCTTGTGCATGTGGGGCAAGCACTCTACCAACTGAGCTATACTCCCAGGCCGTCAGTACCATTCTTTATGGAGCTGGCTGAGGAAAACAGAAAGGAAAAAAAAAAAAAATAGAAAGACTATCTAGTGCTCCTGATGAGCAATGTCGAAGGCTCATCCTGCACACGGGTGGCAAGCCCCTGGGAACGGGGACTGCAGCACCAGACTCTACTCCCGCTGCCAGCATGGGCCCTTCACTCAGTGGTAATAGCAGCAAGCTTTATGGAGCACTTCCTGTGTGCCAGGCAATTCTGGGCGCCCTCCATGGTTGTCTTCCCTGAACATTCGCAACATTGCTAGGAGACAGAGCACGTGGAGATGCAGAGATGAACTGACCTGCCCACACTCAGCTGGCGAGGGAACGAGTCTGGTTTTGAACCCTTAATGAACATGTCATCCTGTCTCTCAGTAAATCTAAGACAGCCCATGAGACAGGCTCTGCCTGCCGGCCTTTGTGCTCCCAAAAGCTTGATGAACCCAGCAAGTTGCAGTGCTGCTGGATATAACAGAGGGCCCTCTCTGGGGACAAATACCCCTGGCTGGGCTGGAATGTCTGACTGGGTCACATGGGCTCAGGATAGCAAGAGACAACTGTGTAATAGGGAAAGGGAAGAGGCTGTGGCCAACGCTACTAGAGGAGCTCAGGCCTTTTACTGCAGGCTGGTGTCTGACTGTGAAAGGTGTTCCGGGGGCTTAGGGCATGAGGTGTACTAGAACATCTGCCAGCCAACAGAAAATGCTGAGACAGTTGCAGAAGGCAGACTGGAGGATCAGAAAAGAGAGGTGGGATGGGAGGAGCTGGATTCCAGAGAAAAGCGGGTATTTTCCCATTTGCTAATGCCACAGAGCCTGAAATGCAAAGTCACAGCCCTGCGAGGGTCCCCGTGGACTAGGGTTCCAGAACGAACTACACATGTAGCCTTGAGTTGGAGGAGGAGCTGAGTCCTTAGCAGGTCAAGATAGCTCTGGGGTCAGTGTCAGCTCTCTAGACCAGCCTTCAGTCACAGGCCTGGTCTCGTGTCCAGACTCTGCTTCCTGGCATAATGACCTCAGCCAAGTCATTCTCCTCACTGAGCCTCAGTTTATCCTCCATAAAATGGGGGTAATTAAACAATCAGCTCAAGGAGTTGCTCAGAGGACTCACTGAGATCATGCATACATATTTGATGGGACAAACTAGAGAACCTGGAAATAGATCCACCCAAATATGCCATATTAATCATACCCTCATCATTATTATTTTTTGGGTACCAGGGATTGAACCCAGGGGTGCTTAAACACCAGGTCACATCCCTGACCCTTTTAAAAAAATATTTTATTTTGAGACAGGGTCTTGCTAAGTTGCTAAGGGCCTCTCTAAGTTCCTGAGGCTGGCTTTGAACTTGAACCTCCTGCTTCAGCCTCCTGAGCTGTTGGGATTACAGGTGTGTGCCACTGCACCCAGCTCATTTTTGTTTTGAGGCACAAAAGCAATGCAGTAGAAGAGGGACAGACTTTCCAATAAATGGTGCTGGAGAAGATCAGACACCATGGGCCAAAAGGGAAGCTCAAGCTCAACCTCTTGTCTAGACAAAAGCCAAGCAAAAGAAGATTAAGGACTTACACGTCAAGCCTGAAACTTCAGGAGAAAAATAAGGGTAAAAATCTTCAGGATCCAGGACAAGGCAGGGTTCTCAAATGACACCAAAACCATGATTTGTTTAAGAAAAAAAAAAGAAAAAAGAAAAAAAGAAATGATAATTTGGACTGCATCAAAATTTTAGTTTTGTCCTGAGAAGGACCCTATGAAGAAGGTGAAAAGGAAGACTGAAGAATGGAAGAAAATACTTGTAAATCATGCATCTGACAGAGGGCTTGTAGAACATATAAAAGCCTCTCCAACACTGAAAAGCAGTGACTCCAATTAGAAAATGGCAAAAGACATACACAGACATTTCACTGAGTAGAATATGCAGTTGGCAAATCAGCACATGAAAAGATGCTCAACACCGTAAGCCATCAGAGAAATGCAAATCGAAACCACAAGGAGATATCACTACATGCCCATCAGAATAGCTAAAATGAAAAAACAGCGACAACACCAAATGGTAGCGAGAATGCAGAGAAACTGGATCGTTCATCCACTGCTGGTGGGAATGTAAAATGGACTTACCAGATGGCAAGCAATTGTGCTCTTGGGCACTGATCCCAGAGAAATGAAAATTTATTTTCACATAGAAACTTGTATGCCTGAACGTACATGTTTGAAGCCTGAATATTTGTAATAGTCCACACCCAGAGACCACTCAAATGTCTCCCAGTGGGTGAGCAGCTCAACCGTGGTACATCCATGTCATGGGATACAACTTGGCAATAGCAAGGAATCCACTGGAAGACTGGCAACTTGGATGAACCTCAAGGATATTACAGAGTGAAAAAGACAATCTCAAAAAGATGCATAATGTATAAGATTCCTTTTATATAACTTTCATTAACAATAGTTAAAGAGACATAGAATAGATTAATAGTTGCCTAGGTCAGGGATGGGGGTGGCTATAAAGGGGTGGCATAGAATCTTGCGGCAATGGTTACACATGATGACGTGATACAACTGCAGAGAGCTGCGTGAGCACACTCACACGAGTGCATGTACAGCTGGTAACTTCTGAGTAAGCTCTGTGGTCTACACCAATGTCAATTTCCTGCTTTGATACTGCACTATAGTTATGCAAGATGTTAATAATGGGGGAAGCTATGTGAAGGGTTCACAGGATGGACCCTCCTACACATTTTTTAAATAACTTCCTGTCAATCTATTAATTATTTCCAAATGGAGAGTTGAAAAAATACTACAGAGGGGGACACCAAGACTTTGGGGGGAAATGCTCCTACTGGTCCTCAGTACCCTGCCCCCTACACCATTGGCTTCATGCCAAGTGCTATGTCCAGGCCGAGACCTTGCTATGGCCCAGGGGTCCTGGCAGGCCACATCTTATATGGACCAGGTTCATCTTGGTTCCTCGTGCATTTCATATCATCCTTGTGACTCATGTTTGTGACCTCTGTTCCATCGAGAATTACCTGTTTCTTCCTCTCTGTGGCAAATTCCTACTAATCTCTCCAATCTCTGCTCACATGCCCCCTCCTCCAGGCACCCCACCTGGACCTCAGGCCCTGGGCTGTGCTTCCTCCTTTTTCGTTGAAATGCTCTGCAAGACCCTCTCTACTATGGTCAGCGGGAAGCCCGCAGGACCCTGGAATTGAGCAGCTCGAACATTTCTCCTGGCACTAGGTACACAGAAGGATCTTGGGCCCATGCTGAATGACAGCTGAACGGTGGCCACTGGAAGATGAGACAGTGGGTATATTGCCCCAATTTTACAACAGAGGCTCAGAATCTAATGATGGCATAGCATGGCAGCTCGGAAGCATCCAATCCCTGGACCGGCACCATCGGCACAATGTGCTGTACCGTGGACCTTCCAGTTCAGAAAGGCTGACACTTGGCCTGAGGCCCAGTCATCTGTACTTAACTAGGCCTTATCTAGGTGACTGAAGACTGAGAACCTCTGGTTTGGTGGACTGGTCCTGGACTAAAAGCAGATGATTCTGTTTAAACAAACCCGCCCACACTGCCCTTTCATCAACTATACACCACGGATCAGTCACAGGTCAGTCCCTGTGCTCTGGTGGGAACATGGGGACAGACTGGCACACTCCTAGATTACGAGTGCACCGCCCCCCCCATGTACATGTGTACACACACGCATACACACACTTACTCTTAACTTGGCTAAGAGAACAGGCTGAGTGATCAAGACCATGTTCAGTAAACAACCCGGGAGCTGAGGAGCAGAGAGGCAGAGCCTCCTTCATGTTGGGGAAGGCTTGGGGACGCTTTCCAGGAGAAGCAGCAGAGCTCGAGCTGGAAGCAGGGTGGTGTAGGGCAGGAAATGTGAAGGACTTCCAGGCTGAGGACAGAACACAAGTGAGGGCTCTGAAGAGCAGACAGTCCACCTAGGACCTAGGAACCTGGAAGAGGCCAGTGGGGCTGGTGTGTGGTACTGCATGTCACTTGCAAGATGCCAAAGGCCTTGGTTGATCACAATGAAGGGCCTGTGGCTGTGTCCAGAAGTTGTGGGAGGGTATGGACAGGGGACACCCATGCCCAGGTACAGAAAGAGCCCTCAAGTGCTGAGTGCAAGGTGGACCAGAGGAATTGACACAAGGTTGGGGGTCCACAGAGGTGGCTAGGCCAGGGCAGTAGGGAAAGAGGAGTGGCGACAGAGTCCACAGGCTCAATATGTGGATCACAGCAAGGGAGGAGGAGGGGAGGCACCTAGGAGGAGGCCCACAGTCCTGGCCTGAGGACAGGCAATTGGTGGGGTTGCCCCTGACACGCAGTCCTGGGGAGAATGAACCTAGGGCACCAGAGGTGAAGGTGGCTGGGAACAAGTTCAGCTGGAGCTGGATCCTTCAGGACCTTGAATGCCAAGTTGTAGGGTTTGATTAGCAGATGGGATGTGGGGACAGTACTGGGGAGCCAGGGAGAGTTTGGGAAGATCTCTCAGGCTCCCAGGTTGAGGATGGTTCCAAGGGAGGGGACCAGATGATGCTGATGCTCTTAGGGGTGGGGGCTAGAGAGTTAGGGCAATGCTGGATGGAGGATGATCTTGCTCGAGCGATACAGGTGTCAAAAAAATGGCGCCCCAAATCCTGCTATGAAGAAAGCCAACAGAGAGTCCCACCCAACCCAGCCTTGCCCAACACTGAATTTTAATGTGAGACAAAGACAACCCCTTGATGAGACCTCTGAAGACCTTCAGAAATCCAGAAACTCCATAAAATGGCAAATAAAATGTAGAGGGTACATTTCCTAGAGAAGAAAGCTCCCTAGCTTTCATAAGATTGCTTAATTTGAAAAGCATGAAGAGACTCTGACCTTTCTGGGGATGGCTTGTATCTTGCGTAGGTGGCTGAGCTGGGGGTGGAGAAACTCCCAGAAGGCTGTCGGTAGGGAGGGACTCTGTCGGCCCCTGCTGGTGATGCTGTGTAAGGGGTTTCTGGGAAGCTGACAGGCCTGGAACAAAAGGGGAGAGATGAAGGCAGGGGTAACATGGGGGGTACCCCACCCCAGGAGATGGACAGACAGGCCTTTCCCCCAGGCTCAACTGCACCCCAGCTGCAACCCGCTATCAAATGGTGAGGTGAACGCTGAATAAAGGGCAGTGGGAAGCCCTGATTCCCCACTTCCTCGTTCCACTGTCCCCACCCTCAGCTTCTGCAGCTGAGGCTGCTAAGGATAGTTCTTGACCCTCTCTTGGGACAAGATGGTCCTCTGCAAGCTATATTCTTTCCTTTTGGGGAAAATTGTTTTTCTTCTTCTTTTTGATACTGGGAACTGAACCAGGGTGCTTTACTAGCCCACTTATTTATTTATTATTATTATTTTGGTACTGGGGAATGAACTCGGGGACATTCAACCAACGAGCCACATCCCCAGCCCTTTTTTGTATTTTATTTAGAGACAGATGAGTAGCTTAGGGCCTTGCCAAACTGCTGAGGCTGGCTTTGAACTAGTGATCCTCCTGCCTCAGCCTCATGAGGTGCTGGGATTATAGGAATGTGCCACCACACCTGGATAGGCCCTTTTATTTTTTTATTGAGACAGGGTGTTGCTAATTTGCTGAGTGTTTTGCTAAGTTCCTTAGGCTGGTCTTGAACTTGAGATCCTCCTGCCTCAGCCTCCTGAGGTGCTAGGATTACAGGCATGTACCACAGTGGCTAAAATTTCTTTTTGTGGTGCTGAGGATTGAACACAGAGCCTCATGCGTGCTAGGGAAGCCTCAACCACTGAGTGACATCTCCGGCTTTCTTTATGTTTTAATATATGATACATTCAAAAGAGCATGTCAGAGATCATCATCAAACACACACCCTGAAGCTCCCACCCAACCCAAGGACTAGCGAGGAGGCAGTGGCACCTACCTGTGGGCTCTTCCCCTTTCCACTTCCCTGCCTCTCTCAAAAAGCCATTGTCCTGAATTTTGTGCTTAGCAGCCCCTTCACTTAAAAAAAAATAGTTTTAACATGTACTTGGCATGGTGATTATTCATCCTGAGACATGGAGCATCCTGCCCCAGGTCCTTGCACAAGAGGCCCCAGGTCAAAGTTTAAGGGTGGAAGGAACAGAGGGAGAGAGGGAGGAAGAAAGAGAGGGCAGAGAGAGATTGAAGGACAAGAATGAAGGTAGAAAGACTGAGGGGAAAACGAGAACAGAGAATGAGGAAAGGAAAGAGAGAAGGGGAAGGACAGGTGTGGGCAGGTAGAGATGGGACTGAAGGCGTGGCCCTCAAGGGCCCTTACCTCTTGCTGTGCAGTGGTTGGGATTCGCGGAAAGGTACCATGGACGTCTGTTTTGGGGGCCGGCTCAGGGACTGGGCGTGGCCAGGGGTGGCTGGGGCCGTCCATTTGGAGGCTGGTAGAGAGTTGTGGGACGCGGGCCCGCTCCACTGCCAGGGAGCGTTGCTGCGGTAGGGGGGGCGGCCCCCGGGGGCGATGCTTTCCGGCTCAGTCTTGGGCTCTGAGGTGTTCATGTCATAGGTCTCTGGCCAGCCCCTGGGAAGGACAACTTCGTTACTTAGGCCTGGCCCACCAGCACGTGTGCCTGCTGCCAGGGACCAGCTGCCTCATTTACACGGGGCCAGGTGTTCCTGGTTAAATCTGAACCATGATGGCCTATTTTAAAGGCCAAGCAGTGGCTTTTAAATTAGGGTCTGAAACTTACCAGTGTGGAGTCCTGGGACAGGGCCTCTAGCTGCCACCTGTCTACCTCGTCCCCTCTCCTCTCCTCCTCCCCTCACTCTTTTTCCTGCCTCTCCCTTCTCTCCGGCCCAGGCCTCAAGTCGGCCAGTGCCTCCTGCATGCCAGCTTGGCCCCCCTTAGCAGTACTTGGGGCCGGAAAGGCGGATGCCCTCGGAATCAAAGGACAGTCTCTGCCTTGTTCCAAAGAATCTCAAAGGCTGCTAGAGGAAAAGCAGGTGACCTACTTTGCAGGGTGGTTGAAAAAAAAAAGCTACAAAACCCAGAACCTTGAAATAGATGCAGAGCGGCCTGTGAATCCCCCCAGACCAGGGCTGGCACGCGCAGCAGTGATCCTGGCTCGAGGCGGGGAGATGGAGGGCTGGCTGGCACCCTCCACTGATGCTGCAGCACAGCACGGGAGGGGCTGTGCGCCCGAGGGCCGTGCTCAGGAAATCCACCTCCTGGCAACTGTGAGAGCCGAGCTGCTGAGTGCTCGGCCTGGAAGCCCTCATGTCCCTATTGGGCCCTTCCTCCGAGGCTTCTGTGGAGCTCAGGGAACCTTCATGGTCACTCAGCCAAAGATCTGGTAGCCCTGGTGACTCAGAGGCATGGCTGCTAAGGAGTCATCCAAAGGTGACCTGAGGATATGCTCCAGCACCTGGACCCGACATGTTGAGCCCCTCGGTGGCCTTATGGTCAGAGCTGACAGAGCAGTTCCTCCAGGCTGTGGACTGGTAGGTGTCAGTGCCTCACCAGGCAAGGAACAATGACAATGCAAATGTCTGGCAGGGCCTGCAGACAGGCCAGGCCCGCAGAGGTGAGGGAAGGGGCGGTCACCCCCCAGGCGGTGCACACCTGCCGCGCCTCCTGCCCGGCTTTTTTACACCTGCTTCTCCTGATGACAGCTATGTGCTCCTGGTGGGGTGCAACCCACTTCCTGGCTCCAGGTATGAGCATGTGACCCAGGCCTGGCCAATCAGAAACTCCTCTCTCCCTGGACACAGTGATCAGCACAGGATTGTCATGTGCCCTAAGCAGCGCCAATCAGAGCAACCCAATCAAGTGTGGAGCTATTTCTGGAGTGACTGGGGGGAAGATCTACTTCTGCTGGGCCTGCTGAGCTGGGGGACACCACAGTTCTAGTGCAGAGCTGGGTCCTGAGGCAGGAGGCTGCCTGAGAGTAACAGTGACACAGAAAAGGAGACGGATGATAAAGGGAGACCCCTGAGAAGGGCATCAGAGGCCCTAGACACAGTCATGCCTCATCCTGGCTATCTCCTAATTTCATTAGGTGCACGAACTGGCAAGGACTCATTTTCCCTTCGCGACGGTGGTTCTAGTGCTGGTACACGGAGTCCTGGTTAGTGGGTCACATTTTAGTTAAATAAATCAAGGCACAGAGAAGTACAGTAACCTGTCCAGGGCCACACAGCCAGTAAGAGGTAGAAATTGGATTTAAATATATTAAGTTGACTCCAAAGCCCTTTCACCACCATTCACAACAGCCTACTACAGAGTGGTTTGGGGGCCAGTGGGTAGATATCCTGGGTCTCTGAGTTCTCTTTTCATTGCTGACAACTTCATCTTTGGTGGAGGGCACCGTGGACAGCCACATGGCCTGGTTACCACCTGTGTGGCTCTGGGTGAGGGAGCTCCTTCTCTGAGCCTTAGTTTCCTAATCTGTGATTTTATGAGCATTAGCACACGGTTTGGCACATACCAAGTGTGTAATAGACAGGAGCTGAGGCCAGCACCTTCTCCAGATTATTCTGTGCCCTGTCAATCTGTTCTTCCTATAAATTCAAAGGCTGAAGTCTCTCACTTTCCAAAGCCCAGCCATACCCACCTATGGGCTCTGGAAAACACTCCACTCTAGCTTTCCCCAGTGATCTGAAAACTCAGCATCTATATCACTTGGAGTGATATAGATAAGAAAAGAATGCAGATTCAGTTAAGAATGCAGATTCCTGGGCTCCATCTCAGATTGCCTGGGTCAGAATCTCCCTTGAGGCAGGACCTGGGATTCTGTATGTTACTGAATTGTAGCAAAGATGCTGAGACCCAGTAACACAATGAGAAGCCCCACTTCACTGATGTAGCTTCTAAACTGTTTTTAGAGATTAAAGTGGCATAAAAGGGCATCCCTGTCCCCTAATTTCACTTACCAGTGGCACCACTAATCCCAGTTTCTTAACTATTCTTTCAGAAATATCCCATTCAGATGAGAAGTAAAAAGAAAGAGATACTATACTATTGTGTGTGGGTGGGTGTGTGTGGGTTACTGGGGATTGAACTCAAGAGTACTTTATCACTAGCTACAACCCCAGCTTTATCTATCTATCTATCTATCTATCTATCTATCTATCTATCTATCTATCTATCTATGGTGCCAGGATTGAACCCAGTGCCTCACATGTGCTAGGCAAGTGCTCCACCACTAAGCCACAACCCCAGCCCTATGAGGCTCAGGCATCTGCCCACTCCCCAGTGTATCCCAAAAGCACAGGGGCTCACTCAAAAACTCCCAGCCTTGGGCTGGGGATGAAACTTGGTGGTAGACCAGTTGCTTAGCATGCACAAGGTCTTCTCATCTGAATTGCATGGAGTCCCATGGCATGCCATGCAGTCTGGCTGGTGGCAGTAAATGCACCTCTGCCCATCCTCATGTGCTTACTGTGACATTTGAGCCAGAAGCCAAGATTGCAGTGAGTCTGGAAGGTCAAGGAGCTGAGGATATCAGCTGGTCTCCTCTGCATTTGAAGAACAACAAAAACCACCCAGGCCCAACTCACACCAGCCCTGCAAATGGGAGATGCTGTTCCCCTGCTGGCTGCCTCTGAAGGTGCCAGGGGGCACAACTAGTCTCTGGCTGCATGCCCCCTGCCTGGCCCTGTCTCCCAAAGCCAGAGAATGCAGACTTCTGCTTCCACTTCTGTCTGTCCCTACCTGCGTGTCCTATGGCCTCTCTCATATTCCCTACACTTTGAAGAGTCAGTCACAGGTGAGTTGGCAACAGTGTGCACACAAGTGTGTGTGTGTGCAGAGTGAGAGAGAGGGGTCCTGTCCTTGCCCAAGGAGCATGAACAACTGTTAAGGAACTTGCCTGTAGGGTGACCTCACCTAGACTTGGCCACCCACGGGACAGGCTGTGACAGGGGAGCTTGGGTTGGGTGTGGTGGCACACATCTGTAATCCCAGTGGCTCAGGAGCTTGAGGCAGGACTGCAAGTTCAAGGCCAGCCTCAGCAACTTAGTGAGACCATCTCAAAATAAAAAATAAAAAGGGTTAGGGATGTAGCTCAGTGGCAAAGATCCCCTGGGTTCAATCCCTAGTGCCAAACAAACAAAAATGAGAGGCGAGCCTTGGCTCTGTGCAGAGGTGGAAGAAGGCCTGGGAAGAGGGCTGGGACTTCATGGGAGTCCTGAGGCTGAGGGACCCAGTGTGTGAGTAGAAGAAGCTGTGCCCTTGGTTTCAGGGCTGAGGGTCTGCCCAGTACTGTTTCCCAGAACGTGTTCAGGATGGACTTGGAGGGTGAGAACGGAACAACTTCACTTTCATCCCCCAGCTCTAGATGGCTTGTAGAGCCCAGAGAGTACAATGTAGCCAGGCAGATTGGGATGTGAGTTTTAATTCACTATTTAGTAGCTGTGTACTCTGCAAAAGTGACTTGTCCACTCTGGGCCTTGATTTCCTCTGTACAGTGGGAATCACGTCAGCCCTGGTAGGAGCCCACTGAGGTCACGTGTGAATACAGCGCTGTCACCTCATCTCCTGCCCCTCTTGACTCAGTCTGCTCGGCCACACAGGCCCTGTACTGGTCTGTCAACAAGCTGGGAGCCTTGGTTCTCCCCTTGGGCTGCCCCCCACGTCAGCTCATGTGCCCTTCATCTTCCTCTGGCCCAATATCTCACAGCCAGTGCCTCTGGAGCACCTCCTAGGCACCAAGTACTGTCCTAGGAGCTTGATGAGTCTTCCTGCCTTTCAACCACCTTGGTGGGAAGAATCTACTATGTTCCCAATATTATGCATGAACAAAAGGTGGCACGAGGAGTGAAGCCACTTGCCCAGGGGAAGAGGGCTGGGGATGAGGCTCAGTGGTACAGCGTTTGCACAGCATGTTTGTGATGCCCTGGGTTCCATCCCTAGCTCTGCAAAAAATAAATACAAAAATAATAAGATAAAAAGGGAAGATCTGGGATTCAAACCAAGCATTCTCATTGCAGAGCTCAACATTAGTTTTTTTTTTGTTTTGTTTTTTTGGTACTGGAGATTGAACTCAGACGCACTCGACACTGAGCCACATCCCCAGCCCTATTTTGTGTTTTATGTAGAGACAGGGTCTCACTGAGTTGCTTAGCGCCTCGCCCTTGCTGAGGCTGGCTTTGAACTTGCGATTCTCCTGTCTCAGCCTCCCTAAGTGCTGGGATTACAGGCTTGTGCCACCGCGCCCGGCGTCAACTTTTCTTTTGCTATTTGAAATTATCTTATTTATTTGTTGTTTGTCTATTCTGACTCACTCATTAGCTCCACAAGGACCAAGGCTTTGACTGTCCTCTGGCCACTGTGTTCCCAGAGCTCAGAACATAGTGCCATTCATTCTCTCTCTCATGTCGGTCATCCCTGGAGGTTGCTAAGGTACCAACTCATCATTCTGAAAACTGCATTTATCCTGCCCTCCCTGTACAAATTATACTCAGAACAACCAAATGCTTACTGATGGAAAGTTCTTTTCAGGAGAATTCCAGCTGATCAATGAGGAAGGAATGACAGAATTGAGACATTGCTTCTCTGTGACCTGTAATGAAGTGATGGATCTAGGCAGGGACTGCAAATGGCTGCTATGCCATGAGGTGGAAGGCTGGGGATGGAGGAGGACAGGCCAGGCTGCCCGAACCCACCGTTCACTCTTGAGGTGACTCACTGCAGGACAAAAACTCGCAATGCCTTTCGGTGGAGACACACCTAGGAAGCACAGTGGCCAGCAGACTTTCAAAAGAACTTGATCAAGCCTCTGTCTGGAACTCTAGTTTGCAGAAAATACCTGTGCTAAAGGGACAAGTTAAAGGACATCACAGAGAGGAAACCAGTGAAATCCTGGAAGTGGGAAGCTCTGAGGACAAGTGACCTATTTCTTCCCAAAATGAGCTTTGAGGAAACAAAACAAAAACAAATAAACAAAAAAGGGAAGCTTACAGAAAAAAACTTTGAGACATCAACCAAATGCAACAGGAAGATCCTGATCAATAAAACTTGAAAAAACTCTACATAGCTATGACATCATAGGGCAAATAAACAAAGATTGGATAGCTGATGTTAAGCAATTACTCTAACTTCTTAGTAATTAAAAAAGTCCTTAATGTGCAAAAATATATTCCAAGGTTTGGACTGTTTTAGATAATATACAGTGGGAGGTGGGGTGGGGGGAAAGGATGTAGAGATTATAAAACAAACAAAAAACTGGCCACACATTAATGAGTGTTAAAGCTGGGGGCTTAGTACAGTCATTCTCAGTATCTGTGGGGGACTGGTTCCAGGATCCCTCTGGGATACCAAAATCTGAGCATGCTCAAGTCCTTTATGTGAAATGGCATAGTATTTGCATCTAATCTATGTATACACAAACGTGTGCATGTTAAAGGCATACTAAATTGATTACATCCCAGCCCCTACTTCTATACTTTAAATCATCTCTAGATTACTTATAATACCTAATACAAAGCAAATGCTATATAAATAGTTGTTATACTGTATTGTTCATGGGAAAAGGACAAGAAAAAAGTCTCTGTGTGTTTAATACCAGATGCAATTTCCCTTTTCTCCCTGCCAAAATTTTTTTTTAAATATTTTTTTAGTTGTTGATGGATCTTTATTTTATTCATTTATTCTTTATATGTGGTGCTGAGGATCAAACCCAGTGCCCCACGCATGCTAGGCAAGCGCTCTACCACTGAGCTACAGCCCCAGCCCTCCCTGCCAAAATTTTGATATGCATTTTCTTAAATCCACCAACATGGAACTAGTGGATGCAGAGCTTGCAGACGCAGAGGGTCGACTCTACACCTTCATTACATGTTAAAGGTTTCATTAAAAAATAAGGGCTGAGGCTGGGCGTGGTGGCGCACACCTATAATCCCAGCAGCTCCGGAGGCTAAAGCAGGAGGATCATGAGTTCAAAGCCTCAGCAACAGTGAGGCACTAAGCAACTCAGTGAGACCATCTCTAAATAAAATACAAAATAGGGTTGGGAATGTGGCTCAGTGATGGAGTTCCCCTGAGTTCAAACCCCAGTACCACCCCCAACACCCCCCAAAAATGAGGGTAGAGTGCTTGCCTAGCATGTGCAAAGCTTTGGGTTTAATTCAGTAGGTGCACGCCTGTAATCCCAGTGACTCAGGAGGCTGAGGCAGGAGGACAAGTTTGAGGGCAGCCTGGGCAAATTAGCAAGACTCTGCCTCAAAATACAAAATTAAGGGCTGGAGCTAAAGCTCAGTATTCAAGCATCCCTGGTTCCATTCCAGCACTGCAGAACAAAACAAAACAAATCAAAGAAACAAACCCTCCTCTGACTTCCCACTGAACTCAGAATAAAACCCAAGGGGATCCAGAGGCCCACAAACCCCACACAATCTGCCCTGCCACCTCT
>PVHX01018337.1:0-37287 GCA_004024805.1 Geosciurus inauris | reverse complement strand
TAGTGGAGTTTTCAGTTCAGCTACTGTACTTTTCAGCTCCAGAATTTCTTCTTGGATTCTTTTAAGGTTTACTCTGCATTAATATTTTCATTTTGTTCATGCGTCACTTTCTTGACTTCTTCACATCTTCATTTAGTTCTTTGAATATATTTAAGACAGTTGTCCTAAAGTCTTTGCATTCAGATCTGTATTCAGATCTTTTATAGGAAGAATTTCTGGTGAATGTTTTCCCTTCTGAATGGACCGTACTTTCCTGTTTCTTTGCTTATTGTTGTTTTTATTGTTGCAGGCTGTCTTTGTGCTAAAGATCAGCCTGAAGTGTAAACCTAAAAGTTTCTCAGGTCTTTTCTGAGACTGTGTCTTTCCTTGAGCATGCATAATCATTTTCTTATTTTCCCCATATACACAGTTGCTTTGGAATATATTGATGTTTTTAATAACTGGATCCTAAAAGAAGGAAAAAGAGAAAAATGAAGGGAGGAATTTTTTTTTTTTAAATGTTTATTTTTTAGTTGTAGGTGACAGAATACCTTTATTTTATTTTTATGTGGTGCTGAGGATCGAACCCAGTGCCTTATGCGTGCTAGGCGAGCACGCTACCACTGCGCCATAATCCCAGCCCCTGAAGGGAGGAATTTTAATGGCCTTTTAAAGCTCCTGGAAATTACTCAGCTAGAGAAGGAGAAGTCATACGGAGAGATACAGCAACAATGGCCTGCTGCCTTTCTCTCTACAATTCTGTGATTAAAATCAGCAGTCAGTGATCAGAAGACAGATCTTTGGTATTTAGAGGACAGGGTCCTTTTTGTTCACCCTAGTTCCCATGAGCTGTGTGCAGTTTGCTCTAGAAACATGTGCACAGCTGCTTGCCACAGGGATGAGAGTGAAGGATGGGTAGGTAGCTGCTTAGAGCTCAAATTGACTAATATTAGCCACCATTTGCCACCATCTAAGCCTGGCCCTGGAAAGTGCAAGACTTCAATCAACTCCAGAGTTCTAGTTGGACTCTGCCAGTGCTGTTGTCTAGGTAGGAAGACAGATTCCTGGTGCTTCCTACTTTGCCACTTTCCTTTTCATTTGTTTATAAGTCAATAATAAAAAAACAAAATAAAAAGTCAATAACATTTCTCTCTCTCTCTCTCCTTTCTCTGTTGTTCTATTTCCACCTTCAGTTATTGTGGATAATACTGTTGTATATGGATCTGTTGGGATTCCTGCTGTTAGGTTTTTTGGGTAGATACTCAGAAGCAGTATAAACAGTTCTAGTTAATTATGGAGAATTTCTGTTGCAGAAGTGGAATTGTTGGATCACTTGGTAATTTAATGTTTAATTTTTAAAGAAACCACCATATTGTTCCTTTTACTTTTTGTTTTTTGCAACTTATACTTATGTTGGTTTTTTTTGGGGGGGGGGGCTGAGGGTGCTACATGAAAATAAATTTTGCAAGTAAAATCATTTATTGACTAAATATTTTTTAAAATTATTTTTTAGTTGTTGATTGACCTTTATTTATTCATTTTTTACATGCGGTGCTGAGAATCGAACCCAGTGCCTCCCACATGCAAGGCAGGCGCTCTACCACTGAGCCACAATCCCAGCCCTTGACTAAATATTATTAAATATATTATGGTTTACACAATGGCATTGATTGTCAATTATAGTCTCCAAACAGCAGACCTCTGGTTAGCCAGTCAGCAGATGAGCGTTTGTTTTATGGGTCACCCTATTCAGTAAGATAATGTGTGTTGTTTCAATGTTAAACCAAAGAAAGAAAGGTGGAGATATCATTAACCTGGAGTGGGACTGTCCACTTGAGAGAGAGTCCTTCGACCACTAAAAGCCTGAGTTTCTCTAAGGATATTTAAGTTAAATTTTCTCTAAATTAACTTCGAGCTGTATAATACTGTGATTTAACAGTTACTTTGATATTATGCTGTGGTTAAACATTGATGGCTTCTAAAATTCTGGCTGCTTTAAGAAATCAAATAATTTTCAAGAAACTTGTACGATTTCTCATTTTTTTTTGTTCCTGATTACTAAACCTTCCCACTTAATTACAGAGAATTTCTAGTCGCAGCAACATTTGAGTAGCTCCACTGGTTAGTTGCAACTTTACCCATTTGCCTGGGAGCTGTGAAATTTTCTCCTGGTGTTTCTTCTCTCAACATTATGTGGTCTAAAAATCATCCTTTGAAAGATGACACAGGACACCTCCCAAAGGTGGGGCAGATCCAGTACGTATTTACAATAGATTGTATGCAGACACCAATTTACCTGCAGTTAAAACAAAATTTAGAAAAGAGAATAGGATTTCTCTGAATATGCTTTTTATTTGCATAGAGTCACAGGTTACTTTTCCCTCAAAAGCTACTGTGACATAAATATGATTTCCCACACTGTTATGAAAAAGTAATTTGAATCTTGGGCCTGGAGTTCCAAGTTCAAACTAGTTGTTTATTGTAATTCTTGTTATAATAGTGCTTGAAGGCTTGCCAAAATTTCTAAAGGCCTTTGGGAAAACCTGCTGATGAGAGTTTTTGATTTGCAAGAAAGAAAAACAACACCAGGGTTAAAGTGCACTTTCTAATTAGTTAAAATCTTGGCTAGGCTTGTAGTGGAAAAGGTTGATCCTGCAAGGTCGTGAATGTATCATTCAGGCCCACTGATTCTGTCATGGGTTCATTTGTTCAAATGGTAGACATATATTTGTGTTCTGTTTCTGGTGTTGCTTAATTTTATATAATGAGTAGTATAACTTCCAGCAGTCTCCAATTTCTGCAGTGATTAGGAAAACCAGCAGATTAATGTGTTCCCAGCACTAGGGAAGTAATGATATGACTAAATAATAAAAACACAGTAACCCTGTTAAGAGGACATTAAACGTGTTGCACCAAAATTTAAAATGCAGTGCAGCACATTGTTAGGTCTGGTCAGGGTCGAAGATGTTCAATTAGGGGGACCAGTCAGCAGCTGCGGAGCAGCAGCAAGCCAGACGCTGACGCCACTGGTAGACACGCCTCCTGTCAATCAGCGGGTTTTCCTGACCTATCCAGGAAGGACTCTGGTCTTCTCTTCCTGCCCCCCCCAAGCCCTCCCCTTCCTGACCTGGCCCTTTTGAATTCTCTGTGCATGGAAGCCCCAGTGCCATTTCTCCTGGACACACTCTGATGGACAGGTGGATTCGACCCGAGAGCGTGTATTCCAATAAAGCCTTGCCGAGTGGCTTTAATTCATCTCCTCCTGGTCGTCTAATCTTTACACACATAAGACATAAATGTATGATTCAAAGACAAATGTACCAATGTACCCATACTCCAAATTTAAAAAAAACCCATTAGTAGTACCTTGAATGCCCCTGTGCGCCCTTCGTCAAGCATGTCTCTACCCCCTTTGAGTAGTTCTATCACTGCAGCTTGCATAATACTGTTTTAAAGAGATCATTGACAAGATGAAAGATACAGAAAAGAGAGATGCCGGGGAGGGGACAGAGTAAAGGAGAGAAAGAGGGAGAGATTATGCTGGAGCAAATAAAAAATTCCCTCCAAAATTTCAGGTGGAGGAGTTAGACATTGGTAGTAGAACTTCTGTGAACCTTCTTTATAGTTGTACATTTTAATGCTTGAGTTATAGTAAGCAACAGAGTTCTCACTTCAAACTGAGGATATGCCATTCTTATCAAATCTTGATAAGCCTCACTAAGTCTCAAGCTATAGAACTACTCTAGTATATTGGTATATAAAGATCCCTGGGCTGAGAAGATCCTGACTGAACATTTGATATTTAGGATGGAAAAATTGTTCAGCAACATCTATTATACAATTATTCAAATATTGTGTCATATTTTAGTCTATAAGTGCTATATATTGACTTTATTAGTTTTTAGTTTTGTCAGGTTTAGTTATTTATTCAATGGTCAATTTCTGATATGAGTACTTACCAGTCAATGAAAATATCTTTGCAGTTTCATGCATTTTCGTGAATCTGCCTTTCACATACTTGGGTGTAGATCAAATCTATATTTTTTTAAAAAATTTTTGGTGTCAATAGACCTTATAAGGATTGCCTCTTGTACAAGATTTCCTTTAGTCCTTAAAATGAAAACCTGTAAAACTTTAAGATTCATGACTTTGCCAATTATTCTTTTCACTTATTATGGAAACCAGATTGCTTTTGGTCTATGGCCAGACTATATGTAAAATATGTCCAGTGGATTCAATATCATTTACCTTTATTGTCCTTATAGATCTTGCTTAAAGGAAAAAAAACAGAATTTATTGAGTGGTTATACGGAAGATAAAATTATTAAATTATTACTTGCCAGAGTTCTTTTATACCTTTGCTGCAGGAAAATTGTCAATTCAGAATTTCTCTTATAGGTCTCAGAGGCCAGTAACTTATTGAATACAGAAAATGTCTTGTTTTAAACTTATATGCATGTGAAAAATCACCCCTTAAAAAGCCTCAAGTGTGATATAATGTACAACTCACACAATAGCTATAGGTAGATGTGAAGATATTTATAGAGATGCACAGATATATATTCTTGGGCTTCTCCACACATCTACAAGAATTTTTCTTCTGAGGTCCATTCCCATGGCTTTTGGTATAGACTAAAAGAAAAAGAGTACTTGGCCTTCATTGACGCTCCTCATTATTTATGATTTTCAGTCTAAAATTTAGTCAGAAAAAACAAAATATGCCTTCTTGTCAACTGAGCATTAGGAATGGCTCTTAGACATTGAATATTTATAAGTTTTTGGAGATTGAGGGACTGTATTTGTAGATTATCGCCTGAAATGGGTAAACTGAGAATTTGTTTTTAGGTTTTCCTTCATAACTTTGACATAGTTGGTGCTACAGATATTTGATGGAATTCTACTGTCTGTGATAATGAAATCATGATTCAAGGTTACTATTTGTTTAGGGCACACCGGAAGAAGCAAGATGAATCTATGCTATGTTTTTGATTTGCAACCACGAAGCTCTGCTGTGAAACTACAGGACCAGACATTCATTTATTTAAAAATGCACATCCAGCAGGAACTAATCCCTCTCTAATGTTGCCTTATTTCACAGAATATTAATGTTAGGAAATATAGTTGCTTTATATTGGATTCTGACTATCTAAGCCTTTTTTGTCCATAAACAAACACAAAGGATTTTAAGGCTGTAATGTAATTTCAGCAATCCCGGAAACTTTCTAGATTTAAGAATACATATTTAACAGCACCCACCCTTCTTGTCTATGCTCAGATATTTTAAAAAAAGCTCCCCATGAGAATCCTACACTATTTAAAAATGTGTCTGGGCATATGCCAAGTGCTAGTGGGGAAACTGGAGTTTCCTCCACTTTATTTTCTGATTGAAAATTTAGAATTTATTGTCAGTGGAAACTTGCCAGCTGTCCTGCAGTTGGGGGAATTAGCCCAGTCAGCCTTGTGCACATGGACCAAATCTGTCCATGGAAATACAGAATTAAATAAATCAAAGAAAGAAGAAATACAGAGACTAGGCTCATGCCAGCATGAGTGGACCAGAAAAATATTGGATTTCAGATTTCTTTTTTAAATTTTGGGATATTTGCATAAACATAATGAAAATTGGGGATGGAAACCAAATTTAAACTTAAAATGCATTTGTGCTTTATGTGCACCTTATACATGTGACCTGAGGTAATTGTGTGTGTGTGTTACTGGGGATTGAACCCCGGGGGTGCTCTACCACTAAGCTATATTCTCAGCCCTTTTAATTTTGAGAGTTTCAAAATAAAATTAAAAGGGCTGAGAATATATATATATAAGTGTGTGTATGTGTGTGTGTATATATATATATATATATTTATTTATTTATTTTTGAGACAGGCTGGCCTTGAACCAGGAATCCTCCTGCTTTAGATTCCTGAGTTGCATGAAACAAAGTTAGTGCGTCTTGAACCATCAGAATTCAAAGGATCACTATCTCAGGACTCATGGGGGCAATACATGGTTGTATGGCATCATCATCGTATTTCCAACCTCCTAACACCACAGAGCAGACAATCGGCACTCACCCACTGTGGGTAAGGCATATCAGGCTGGTCTCCATGGGGGGCAGCTTCCAGCCATCCACATACAATTTTATACCCTTCATGGTTGTGTTTGAATGGGTAAAAGATAGATCACAACTAGGAGGGTCTTTTTCCCCTAGGGGATGTTGAATAACAATTTCGATTGTGACTTGTCACATGAGGCCAGGTATGGGATTTTCCACTGGTGGCATCACATTTTTACTGAAAAATTTTATGATTTTAGAGCATTTTAGAGTTTGGAATTAGGGCTCTTCAATCTGTGTTTAAAGTAAATTTGCTTGGAAAAATTAACTGCCACCTTGTTGTCTCAGTAAAAGGACTGTTGATAGCTGTTGGTTCTGTGGGAGAACAGATAATCAGTAATACAAGGAAAGAAGCGTTCCTTAGTAGGTATATGTGACGCTAGAATGAAAGATTGGTGGTATGTGCAGTATGTATGTGTGCCATCTGGAGGGATCTTTTTCCTTGTCAACTGCTTCAAGTCATCCTAACTTCTGAGATGAATTTTCTTGCTAACTGATAAGTATGGGAAGCCATAGCTTCAAAGGAGCGATTTGCCTCCTTGAACTACACATTGGAGGAGAGAATGCAAGAATACAAAGGAGCTATTTTCTTTTTTTGGTGATTCTAGAGACTAATATATTAGTTGAAGTAATATTACCTGTTGCAGGAAAGACATGAAAATGTGGTAAATCAAACAAGACAGTAGTTTAGTTTTCATTCTAGTCTCAGTTCAGGGCATGTGTTCTGCTCAGCAAGTGAGTCTCCTTCAACTGACACTTAGGAACTCAGGCTGAAAGCGGCTCTACCATCTTCAATACATGACTTCTAAGGGCAATAGAGATCGCCATATTAGCAAAGGAATGATGGAGACAATTCCTCTTAGGCAAGACATCCTCTTAGGCAAGAGAGTAGACCATTTTGCTCATTACCTCTGTCTCACTTCTTTTGCTTTCCAGTCATGAGCTGTGTCTCTTGGGCACACCAAACTGGTAAGGAGAAAATGCAGTCTCTAGCTCTAACAGTCTTTTGAGAAAATCTCTGCACTACATCTTGGATCTGTGTATGGAAGGTTTTTCTTGACTGTTGATTCTGAAACTGAAGAGTCTGAAATGTGATCCTACATGCATAGTAACACAGACACACAGCTGCATACACACATAGACACACATACGTAGAAACACTAGACCTTTACATCAGAGGTGTTTACTTATCTTTTATTGCCAGTTTTTAGGAGACACATTCTAAAGTATTTAGGGATAAAAATGTCATGACATCTGCAATAACTTTTTTTAATCACTTTATGGGATATGATTAACTCCTTTGAATTGTAAAATTTGATGGGATTTTTTTGTATGTTCAAAATCATGCAACTATTAATGCAATCAATTTTCGAATATTTCATTGCCCCCTGCTAATGTCCACTAAAGGCTCTTGGTTCCTAGCGTGCTACTATTGGGAAGTGATAGAATCTTTAAGAGGTGGGTGGGACTTAGCGGAAAGTCTTCAGATCACTGCAGGTTGGCCATCAAAGGGGATTATGGGAATTCCATGTCTTTACTCATTCTTTTGCTTCCCAGTCATAAATAAGCAGCTTTTTTTTTCCTTTTTCTTTTTTTTGCAATGCTGTGGATTGAACCCAGGGCCTTGTGCATGGTAGGCAAACATTCTGCCACTGAGCTACATCACATCCAACTGGTGAGCAGTTTTGCTCTACTACATGCTCCCACTTATCACATGTTCCTGCTATCATGTGCTAAGACAGGCCCAGAGCAACAGGCCCAAGCAATCATGGACTGACACCTCCAAAACTGTAAGCCAAATAATCCTTTTTGCTTTATAAGTTGATTATCTCAGGTATTTGTTATAGTAATGTAAAGCTGACTAATATGTATGCTCCCCACCAAACACCACACACACACACACCCTCTACACTTTAACCATAACCTCCCAATCTTTATATCCACTTAACCTTAGGCAACCACTTACTTATTTTCTGTGTCTAGAGACTTCCCTTCTCTGAACATTTCTTAGAGTATTTTGTGATTCTTTTACTCAGCAAAATGTTTTCAAAGTTCATCCATGTTGTAACATATATATATCACTATGTTACTCATTTTTATTAATAAGTAATATTTCATTGTATAAATATACTATATATTGTTTCTACACTTGTCAATTGATGAACATTCCAATTGTTTACACTTTTTTTTTTTTGGTACTAGGGATTGAACTCAGGGGTACTTGATCACTGAACCACATCCTGAACCCTATTTTGTGTTTTATGTAGAGACAGGGTCTCACTGAGTTCCTTAGCACCTCACCATTGCTGAGGCTGGCTTTAAACTTGCGATTTTCCTGTCTCAGCCTCCCAAAGTGCTAGGATTACAGGTATGCCCCACCACGCCTGGCTTGTTTGCACTTTTTGATTATTATGAATAATGCTGCTATTAACATTCTTGTTCTAGCTTATGACAACCTGTTTTTGTTTCTTCTGGGAGTGGAATTGTTTTGACTGTTTTTATCATAGAAGGGTGCTGGACTTTGTCAAATGTTCTGTCTTTATTGAGATGATCATGTGGTATTTATTTTTAATTCTATATATAAAATGTATTCCATTAATTGATTTCCAGACAGTAAACCCATTTTGTATTCCTGGGACAAAGTCCACTTGGTCATGGTATGTAATTATTTTTTTATATGTTGCTAAATTCAGTTTGCTCATATTTTGTTGAGGACTTTAGCATTTATATTTATAAAGGATGTTTGTCTGTAGTTTTTTTGCTTATATATTTTGTCCAGTTTTAGCATCAGGGTAT
The DNA here is from genome assembly GCA_004024805.1 of Geosciurus inauris. Taxonomy (NCBI): domain Eukaryota; kingdom Metazoa; phylum Chordata; class Mammalia; order Rodentia; family Sciuridae; genus Geosciurus; species Geosciurus inauris. The sequence goes on along the minus strand of PVHX01018337.1, from coordinate 28,400 downwards.
TTCTGGCCACATAGGATGAGTTGGGAAGTGTTACCTTTTCTACTGTTTCTTGGAAGAGTTTGTGAAGAGTTGTTATTCATTCTTTCAATGTTTTAGTAGAATTCACCAGTGAGACATCTGGATCTGAACTTTTTTTTTTTTTATTATGGATCTGAACTTTTATTTGTGGGAAATAAAAAAAATATTACCAATTCGGTCTCTTTACTTACTATAGATGTATTCAGATTTTTAAATTCTTCTTGACTCTGTTTTGGTTGGTCTTACTAGAAATTTGTCTGTTTTGTCTAAGTTACCTGATTTATTGATAACATATTTTTTCGCAGTATTCCCTTACAATCCATTTCATTTATTTTTTTAAATATTTTTTTAGATGTTGATGGACCCTTATTTTACTTATTTATATGCAGTGCTGAGAATTGAACCCAGTGCCTTGCACGTGCTAGGCAAGTGCTCTACCACTGAGCCACAACCCCAGCCCTGCATTTCATTTCTTTAAGGTTGGGAGTGATGTCCCTTTTTTCATTTCTGATTTTAGCAATCTGAGTCTTTTCTCAGTTTCCATCTAGCTCAAGCGTTGCCAATTCTGTTGGTCTGTTCAAAGAATCAGCATTTAATTTCATTTAATTTTTTTGTTGTTTTTACAGTTTCCAATTCTTTACTTTTCACTTTGATCTTCAGCGTTTCCTCTTTCTGGTTTATGTCTGACTGCTCTACTTTTTCCAGTGGAAGTTTAGGTTATTGTTTTGAGATCTTACTCCTTATATTTATATTATATATACTTATTGTTATGCATTTATTGTTCTATTACTTTCCCCTTTCTGTACTACTACTATGCATACTGTCTCTATAAATGTAACAAACCAGCAGTACAAGGTGGTAATTTTTATGAAATATAATTTAATGTATTTTAAAGAAGCTGAGAAAGGAAAGGAGAACAAATATATATTTGTAGCATCTGTTACATTACTCTTCCAATTTAGTACTTCTGGTTCTCTTGTTCTTGTGGTATTGAATTTATCATTTGGCATCATTTCTTAATTCCAATACACTCACCTACCTCTTTTGTGAGATTATTGACAAATATATTTCTACATATGTAGTCCCAATAATATAATTATATACTTAATATTTTGTGCAATTGTTTTTTAAGTAAGTTGAGGAAAAAAGGAAGAAAAAAAACCACTTTCACGCTCTTTCATAATCACATAATTAACTTCACTAGTGCTTTTTGCGTTTTTCATGTGGATTAGAGTTACCTTCTGGGATCATTTACTTTTAGTCTGAAGGAGTTACTTCAGTATTTCTTTTTTCTTTTTCTTTTTGGTGCCAGGGATTGAACTCAGGAGTCCTCGACCACTGAGCCACATCCCCAGCCCTATTTTTGTGTTTTATGTAGAGACAGGGTCTCACTGAGTTGCTTAGCACCTCACCATTGCTGAGGCTGGCTTTGAACTCACGATTCTCCTGTCTCAGCCTACCAAAGTGCTGGCATTACAGGTGTGCGCCATTGCGCCCAGCTTATTTCAGTATTTCTTGTAAGGTGAGTCTGCTAGCAACAAGTTTGAACAGTTTTTGTTTATCTAGGAATAGCTTTTTCAAAATAAAGTTTTTATCAGGTATGCTAGTTTCACTTGAAAATGGGTCTTCAGACTTCCCCAGATATTTTTTTTCATCTTGCAAAACTAGAAATCTAAACTTGTTAAGCAATAACTTTCTTTTTCTCCATCCCTCCAAACCCTGCCAACCATCATTCTCCTTTCTGTCTCTATGGAGTTGACTTCTGTATTCCTACGTGGAATCATACAATGTATGTCCTTTAGTGACTTGTTTATTTCACTTAAGCTAATGCCATCAAAGTTTATTCTTGTTGAATAATATTTTGTTGTATTTATGTACTACATTTTATTTGCTATTATTGACAAATATATTACATTTCTATATGCTACGGTCCCAACGCTATATTTACATACTCATTATTTTGTACTGCATTTCATTTACCCATATCTGTCAATGGACATTTGGATTGTTTACACTTTTTGGCTACTGTGAATAATGCTACCATAAACACAGGACTGTTTGAGGTCCGTGCTTTCAATTCTTTTGAGTATATATCCAGAAGCACAATTGTTTGATAATATGGTAATTATATTTTTATGTTTTGAGAACTTCTATGCTGTTTTCCATTGTAGCTGTATTATTTTACGTTTCCCCTCACAAGGCTCACAGGTTTCTATTTGTCCACATTCTCACCAACAACTGAACTGTTACTTTCTGTTTTGTTTTGCTTTTTGACAATAACCATCCTAATAGGGGTGGGGTGGTATCTCATTGTGATTCTGATTGCACTTCTCTAATAATTAGTGGTGTTAAAAATCCCTCATGTGCTTGTTGCCCTCTTGTGTATCATTGGACAAATGTCTGTTTAATTTTCTTGTGTATTTTTAATTAGCTTTTTCTTGTTGTTCATGTTGTTTTGTTGTTTTTTATGTATTCTTGATGTGAATTGCTTATTGGATTATAATTTTCAAATATTTTCCCCAATTCCATGGGTTACCTTTTCACTGTGTTAATAGTGTCTTTCAATGTACAAAAGTCTTAAATTTTGATTTATCACTATTAACATTTTGTTTCCTCTACTTTTGGTGTGATATCCAAAAAATTATTGTCAACAATATACATATGAATCAGTTGGTAGATAGTGGGTTGGTAGATAAATAGGCAGAGAGAAGCCATGTGTGGTGGCACATGCCTGTAATCCCAGTGATTTGGGGGGCTAAGATAGGAGGATCACAAGTTCAAGACTAGCCTCATCAACTTAGTGAGGCACTCAGCAACTTATTGAGACCCTGTCTGAAAACAAAAATTGAAAAAAAAAATAGACTGAGGATATAGCGCAGTGGTAAGGGCCCCTGGGTTCAATTCCCAGTACCCAAAATAAATAAATAAATAGGCAGATAGATAGTTAGATGATGGCTAGCCAGCAAGATTCAGTATGGCAAAATGTTAATAACCTGGTGAATCTAAGTGAAAGAGATATGTTTTTATTAAACTATTCCTTCAATTTTTTTGTGAGTTTGAAATTTTTCAAAGAATTGAGAAATCATAACTTGTCAGGTAAAACATGAAAGAGAAATTTATAAGATTATTCAACAGATGCAGAAAAACATTTGATAAAAGTCAAAATCCATCCTATGGTTTTTTTAAAAAATGTAGCAAATTATAAGTAGAAATTAATCTCCTTAATTTGCAAATTAATTAAGGGCATGAAAAAATTGAAGCAGACACCACATTTAATGGTATGACATTAAGAGCTTTTCCTCTGAGATCAGGAAAGAGACAAAAATGCCTATTATCTTTTCTATTCAACAGTCTATGGTAGGCCCTAACCAATACAACAATGTAAGGTGAAAAAGTAGAGACACACTATCTGGAAAGGAAGAAATGTAACTATTACTTGTAGAAAACATAATTTATGTAGAATACCTAAAAGAATGTACACATAAAATGTTAGAATTAGTAAGTACATTTATTAGTATTGTATCCAAGGTCAATTTAAAAATCAACTGCATTCTATACACCAAAACTCAATAAAACAGATTTACAAATTATCATTTACTATAGCATCAAAAATAGCAAATATTTAGGAATCAATATAAGATGCTCAAGATGTGTATAAACATCTATAAAACATTATTATATTATTAAATTATTTATAATTAAACATTATTAAACTTAAAACCTAAATAAATTGAGGGAAATACTAGATCCATAGATTTACTGTTTATAGAGTGTAAGATTTAGTATTGTCAAATGTAATTTCTCCTCAATCTATAGATTATAAACAATCCGAATTAAAAGTCCAATAATTTTTTCTGCCATTTGCAAGCTGATTTTAAAATGCACATAGAAATGCAAAGGACCCAAATAGCCAAATCCAAGAATGAGAGAAAATTATTCTATCCTGCAGAAGCACATATATATACAGTAAGAAAATCACAGCAATTGCACCAAATGTAGTATGGGCAAAATGGATAAATTGGCCAATGTAGCATGATAGAGGGTCTGGAAACAGATCAACACACATAAGGATACCTGCATTTTATAAATGCAGAAACCTGAGGGAAAAAGTAATTTCAATGCCGGATGCTAAATCCTTTGAATATCTACTTCAAGAATAAAATAAAACTTCACTCTTACTTCGCACTGTATACAAAAATCAATTTTAGTTGGATTTTGCAATGTGCATGGTAAAATGGTAAAGCTTTTAGAAAATAACATAAGAGCACTTCTTCATGACCTGTGGACAAGAAAATATTCCTTAGAATATAAAAGGTGATATCATTAAGTCAAAAGATTAATAAATCAGACAACGTTAATAATGAGAATTTCTGTTCATCGAAATATTTTATTTAAGGAGTTTAAAAAGGTACAAAAACAGAGAATATATTTGCAATACATATGACCAATGAAGAAACTGTTCCCAGAATTTACATGAGAGTCCTATAAATCAAGAAGAAAAAGATAAACAACAATAGAAAAGTGGACAAGAATTTTGATCAGGCCGTTCACAATAGAGAATATTTAAGGGGCCAATAAGCATACGGAAAGGTATTCAACCTCCTTAATCTTCAGGAAAATTCATATTTAAAACCATGATGACTCACAATTACAACCCGCCAAAATGGCCAAAAAGACCAACACTATCAAGGGAGAGGAGGAGATGTGAGCAACTGTAATTCCCAATAAATGTCTAGTGATAATGTAAATTGCTACAACAACTTTGGAAGACAGACCTATTAAAGCTTAGTATTATATATATGTACCCTACAACCAAACAATTTCACTTCTAGAGATAGACTCAACAGAAATGCATATCCACATGTATCAAAAGACATTAACAACAGTGCTCATACAACATTAGTGGGCTCAAACTAGGAACAACCAAAAGTCCATCAACAGTAGAACAGATAAATAAATTGTGCATGTGCTCACTTGGTTATAATTCATCAAGCCAGACATTTATAATTTGTGCACTTTTCTCTGTGTTGTACATTGCTATATTTCATATGTGTTCGGCTCAGAAAATGATACCTCAAAGGCACATGCATACTCACGTGAGGCCAAAGAGCTCACCTCAGAATCCAGGTCCCTCTGACCTTCTTTGTTTCTCCCCCTCCCAGTGCAGAGAGAGGTTTTATTCACAGTTCCCTTATTTCCACAAGATCCAGACCCTCCAAAGATGAAACAATTATCTCTGTTCCCTTCCTTAAACTTTCATTAACTAAACATAATGCAGGAAGAAAGAATGAATACACCTAGATAGACGAGTCATGCTGTCTTCTATACCAGTCCCAAAGAAAATCATTTGTAAAACATTGTTCTGTGAATCAAACAGACCATCCCAGGCCATTCTCTCTTCTCTAAGCCCATCAAGTTCTTCTAAAAAATCATTCACTATTCCCCTAAAAATTGCCTCTATTCTCCGATTCCCCCTCCCTTATAGAAAAAAGATATGTAAAATTCTGGATAACGATGAACTAGTGGATAATCTTAATATTGTGATTTTACCCCATTCTGTGACTTTCCCCCTGGTATTAGTTAGGGTTCTCTAGAGGCACAGAACCAGGATATGTATGTGATTATAAAAGAGGATTTAATAGATTGGCTTACATGATCATAGGCTGATAGTCTCACAGTGGCTGTCCACAGGCTAGAGAGCTAGAGGAACTAGCAGCTGCACAGTCCAAGAAGCTGGAGCCTCAGAACAAGAGGGACCAACGATGCAGCCCCTGTCTAGATCAGAGGCCTGGAAATTCACCTGAAGAATCACTGGTTAGAGTTTATCTTGAAAGAGTGAAAGAGCTGGAGTCCAATGTCCTTGGATGATGACAGCAGCAATAGACACACCAGCTCAAGAAGAAAGGAGCTAGCACACACCCGGTCTTCTGCTTTCACTTTTTTGTCCATTTGGGTCCTCAGTGTCTTGGACAGTGCAGGCTACATTTAGGAAGGCTCTCCATTAGCTTGCTGTCCTACATACCAATTATCTTTGGAAACAACTTCATAGACATACCCCAGATCTCTTAATCCTAGGCATCTCTCAATCCAATCAAGTTGACAAGCCAGATTAACCATCACACCCTTTAGTACAGTAACACATTTTTATGCCTTTTCTCCTATTTCATTTTTGTCAGTTTACTCCGGTGAATCTTCAGTGGGCAGAGGAAAAATTTCCCTTTATACCTTCACATTCTTCATTTAGTATACATTTTTAAGTGTTTGGAGTTTGTTTAAATTTTGGACTAGGAAACTGAACAGAGTTTCAGCAGAAAGAAGCAAATCATTATTTGGGTAAAGTGAAAAAAGCCTCTACTAATTTCACCTTATGACAGTTTAAATTTTTTAAAGATTTTATTTTCTTGAGTGAACACTTTCTCAAATCTGCACACCTAAAGCTGGGAAACATTGATGAATGTCATAGGTCTTAACCTATGCTCCAACATCCAGATGCAATAACTGAGAAATATCTCAGATAAAATTTCTTGTCTTCCTTACTCATTGTTTGAATTCTGGGTTACTTTTCAAATTTGCAAATTACTGCTAAGCACATACTAGTATTAAGTATATTAACATTATTCAGAACAAATGTCAGAGTGAATAAAAAACCTGTCCTCTTACCTAGAACATATGGTTTTAACAACAACAGTGATAATTTTTCATGTACCAGAGATGAACAGTTTGGCTTGTGCATTTTTTTTTTATGAATTCAATCTGTTCCTGGTCCCAAGCTCATGGTATGATTCTTTCTTTCTGAATGGCTCTCAAAAATGAAACGACAATCTGTAGATATTTCCCTTTACAACCAAGGGTACTAATATTTTGGAAGACATGGGAACAGATGAAAGTATTTGGTTCTGGGAATGGAAATGACAGATGGATAGAATCCCATTACAATGAGCTCCACTGGCATTTTCTATTGAGCAATTAGCCCTTGCCTGAGTGGAAAGGCTTCCCACCATGTCCCGAAGGAAACAAGGCAATGTGGGTTTTTATTTTTTCCAGAAAAACAAATATTTTGTACTTCCAGCCTCTTTAAATTTCATATGGGGGTGTTCCTCTGCCAAAGAGGATGATTTCCCACATCTAAGGCTGAGGCTTTCTGTTCTTGCCTGCATCTATGTCTACATAATATGTATTACTGATCCTGGAACTAGAGTGCAAATGTGAATACAAATAGAATGTATATTAGCAAAGCTTATTTTTCATTAATTTGATTTATAATACATTTAAAAATCCAATTAGTTAATCTAATTTTGGGTATAGCAGAAACTGCATGTCATGATTGCATGGCAAAGTGTGATAAATGAAATACCTCATTTAAAGCAAGATTTTGTAAATATATTACACATACACCATAAAAATTACCAGGTGTCCTTTATTTTGGTAGATGTTGTCATTAGTCAAAAGTAAGCACACATGCAAGTAAAAATACCATAAAAGACTTGTTTTATAAAACAGACCAAAATATTGATGGTACATCTTTTTGTGGATGCTCTCACACTTTTTAGAATAAAGCATTTTGACTGGGCACAGTGGCACGCACCTGACATCCCAGCTACTTGGGAGGCTGAGGCTGGAGGATCACGATTTCAAAGCCAGCCTATGTAATGTAGTGAGATCCTGTCTCAAAAAAAAAAAAAAAGATAAATAAACAAATTAAAAAATAAATAGAATAAAAAATATTTAAATACTTCCAGTTATTCTAGCTACTGTAAAATGGGGATTGTCACATGAGATTTCATCACACAGAATGCAATTTCACTTATGAATTGTTTATTTCTGGAGTTTTCCATTTAATTTTTAGACAGCATTCTGTTAGTCTGCACTTGATTGTAAGTACTGAGACCATAGAAAGCAAAACCTAGATAGGGTGGTTCATTAGTGAGAGCCACCTCATAGTGGCCACGGAGGAGGTGTTGGGTCCTCAAGTTCGACTCCTTGTGCTGCATTCTGACACTTTGCTGGTCCCATTATTGATGCCCCTAGTCACCTGCACCCTGACCACTGCTGGCATTGGCTGTTGAAGCCTGTGGCTCTTGAATTTGGTGTCTATTTTTTGCTGATCGGAGCCCAATACACATCCTGTGTTTCCTGTCTACCACCTTGGCTCTTGTTGGCATCACTGACTGTCCTGAATCCTAACTGTCCTCTGTGGGGAAATGAAAAGGATTTGCTCTGTACCCTTCAAAGTTCTTTACTGGGACTTGGTGAGACAAAAGACAAATTAACAAGAGAAAAACGAGCAGAAGTTTATTAACGTGAACACTTTACATCTATGTGGGAGAAAGTCCAGAGAAACGAATAAATCTCCAGAGTAGATCTCAAAGGAAGGTGTAGGGAAGGCCCAAGATGGCTGTAGTTAGGCTCCCTTGCCAAAACTTCCAGCAGGCTATGTTTTTACTGTGTAACCAAAGTCACGAACACCCTGATTCAGCATATGTACTCAAAATCATAAACATTGCTTGTGAGCATGCACCCACTTATGTAACCTGTTGGCAATGTGCCTTCTTGGTCTGGACTGCATATAAAAAAGGCCTATGGAAGTGACTCAGAGGGCTAAATGAACTGATTGGGGCAAAATCGGGCTGGAGCTGGAGGACAGGGCTGCTGCCACCTCTGAATAAAACATGTCTATTATTCCAATCGTGTCTTGCATCTTCTTTCAATTGCTGGGATCCCAAATCTATTTCCCAGAGCCTGAGCTTCCTCCCCCTATCCCCCGACAAAAGGGTTTAAACTTAAGGCTTCCATACCATTCTTGTCTGAAACAAAGACTGGTGTGGGGAAAGGTACTGTTAAAAATTGGTTAAGAGATGGTCAGAAAAACACCTTCCACAAAGATAAATTTTGCTGTGCTTATTGTAATCAATATCTTTGCCATTATTTGAGTCTCTGGGAACATTTTTCTTTTTTCAGTATTGAGGATTGAACCCAGGGGTTCTCTACTACTGAACTACAACCCCATCCAAAGAAATGTTTGTTTTGGCCATGGTTTTAGAGGTTCAGTCAGTTGTCAGTTGACTCCACAGCTCAGGGCCCTAGGTGAGGCAGAACATTGTGGCAGAAAGTCATGGCAGAGGAAAGCAGCTCAGTTCATGACAGCCAGGAGGCAGACTAAGCTTGAGTGCAAGGATCCAGGAATCATATAATCCCCAAGGATTCATCCCCAGTGATCTACCTCCTCCAGCCATGGCCTACCTGCCTACAGTTACCACCCATTAATCTACCAAACTATTTAATCCACTGATTAGGTCACATCTCCCATAATCTAATCATCTCACCTCTAAACATTCCTGCATTGTTGCACACATGAGTTTTCTTATTTTGAGACAGAGTCTTGCTAAGTTGCCTAGGCTGACCTCAAACTTCTGGTCTTCGTCTCAGCCTCCAGAATCACTGCATTATAGGTGTGTACCACCATTCTGAGTGAGTCTGGAGATTGGTTATCATTTTCTTCCTGGTGTGGAGAGGGGACATCCTTACATCCTGAAAATTTCTGTTCTGGATGTAAATTTCTCTGGAAAAAGTATAACTTTTTAGAGCTACAGACCATGTCTGAAGTTTCTCAAAATAACTAGCTCAAAATAATTAATATGCCAAAGAAGCATATTTTGAGATGGTATATTTTGGTCTCCAACAGCCAGCTTTTGAGGTGGTGTTCCCTGAGTCTGCCCTTTTTTTTTTTCCTCTTCTTCTTTCTTCCTTTCTCCCTCCCCTTTGGCTTTTCCCCTGCTTTCTCCTCTTTCACTAATGTTTATTGGGTACCTACCATGTTCAAGGTGCTGTATTAGGCACATAGAATCCATGATTAATATTCAAATTCTCACTGGAATTTACATTTGAATGGAGTTAGAGAATGAGCAGAAATAAATATATAGTATATAGAAGGTAACAAGTGCTATAAAGAAAAGAAAAACTAAAGAATGAAAAGAAAATAAAAATTAAAGCAGTTTAAGTGAGATCAGAAGTAGCAAGTTGTGGGGGACAGGGTGGGTCATGGTACTAAATAGAGAGATTGGGATAGACCAGGGTTTTGGAAGCCAAAAGCTAGTATAATAGCCTTCCTCTTTAAAAAATAAAAATTGTTAATAAAAATCAGTACCAAAAGTGAATATATATGTAGTGAAAGGAGAAAGATTTACACCATCTGAAGAGAAACCAGAGTATTGAATATTTACATAGAAGGAGAAAGGACTACAAGAAATTACTTTGACATTGGAGTTGCAAGTCCCTGTCTTCTGATTAGGCCATTTACTGGACGGGTTTTCATAGAAACGCTTCCTAATCCTGAACTGGCATCCCTGCTCCACAATCCACAACTACCAGCCACACTGAGGGGCCTGTGGGAGTGATGTGTCCTAGGATGTAATCTTCACTAGTCTCACAGATAAACTGGCATCTGTGCTCACTGGGAAGGGGAGATTTGTCCAGGATTTGAAGGAGAGGAAAGTTAGCCAAGCATACAGATACCCCAAAGACGAGTGTTCCAGAAAGAGAGAACTGCTAGCGCCAATTCCCTGTATAGCCTCCATCTGTGCCATGATTCATGTGTACTTATGTAAGACTAGGGTGGCAAGGATAGAGGCTGGCCAAATCAATAGGATGAACCATACTCTCCAGGTCATTCTTGAAAGCCTCATTTCAGCAGAAGCTCTCTGACAGGCACTTTGATTTAATGCAAAGTTTTTATACTTTGTGTCCATTATTTAGATATGAGGTGTCCTCCAAAATCTCATGTGTGCAACAATGCAGGAATATTCAGAGGTGAGATGATTAGATTATGGGAGATGTGACCTAATCAGTGGATTAAATAGTTTGGTGGATTAATGGGTGGTAACTGTAGGCAGGTAGGCCATGGCTGGAGGAGGTAGATCACTGGGGAAGAATCCTTGGGGATTATATGATTCCTGGATCCTTGCACTCAAGCTTAGTCTGCCTCCTGGCTGTCATGAACTGAGCTGCTTTCCTCTGCCATGACTTTCTGCCACAATGTTCTGCCTCACCTAGGGCCCTGAGCTGTGGAGTCAACTGACAACTGACTGAACCTCTAAAACCATGGCCCAAACAAACTTTTCTTCTTCTAAGTGGTCAGGTATTTTGGTCATAGAAATGAAAAACTTACTCACACATAGTGTGCCCGATCCATAGGACCACCTATATGTCTTTCCCCTAAACTTCCTAGTCCCTGTTTTCCGAACTATTCCTTCTATACTCTTAACAAACCTGCCAAAACCATCCCAAAGGCCCAACACCCAAGAATCCATGTCTAAGAGTCCATGTATAAATTTAATCCCCAAGGATTCATCCCCAGTGATCTACCTCCTCCCCAGTGATCTTCCTCATGGAAGTGCTTTTCTTTCACTTTTCTCTCAGTACAAAGGGATCACTAATACACTCAGTCACAGTGAGTGCCAGTACTTGGCCCCATAGGAGGATTTTCCCTCATCACTGTCTCTTGGGTTATCTTTGAGTGGATCCCTAGTCCATTATTAGCACACATCGACATATCCCTTTGACACATCATTGACCCACACCATTTTTCCCCTGCTGACAACTGGACATAAGTGTGAGATGATGGAGATATGATGGTAAATGCATTATTTTCCTGGGTTATCATTAACAAAGTACCACAGACTGGGGTGGCTTAGGACAAGAGAAATTTGTTGTCTTATAGTTCCCAAGGCTAAAAGTAAAATCAAATTGTCAGCAGGGCTACCACTCCTTCCAAAGCCTCTAGAAGAGAATTTTTCTTGGTTTCCTCCTCTTTCTGGTGGTTTCTTGTGTATCTCAGTCAATTTTGCTGTAGCAGAATATCTAAGACTGGGTCATTTATAGAGAATAGAGATTTATTTCTTATAGTTCTAGAAGCTGGAAGGTCAAGATTGAAGGGCCTGCATCTGGCAAGTGTTGCATGGTGGAAGGTGGAAAGGCAAAAGAACATATGCAAAAAAAAAAAAAGCAAATGTTATGTTTTGGGTATGAGGTATCTCCCAAAAGCACCTGTGTTGAAGTAGAAATATTCAGAGGTAAATGATTTGGTTAGGAGAGCTGTAATCTCATCAGTCTATCCAAGATCAAATGGACTAACTGGATGGTAACTGTAGGCAGGTTTTCATAGCTGAAAGAGGTGTCACTGGTGTATGCCCTGGAAGGATTCCTCTTTCCCCTTGCTCTTGCTCTCTCTGCTTCCTGGTTGTCATGAATGAAGCAGTGCTCCTCCACCATGCCCTTCCGCCATGATGTGCCGCCTCACCTTGGGCCCAGAGAAAGAATCAGCCAATTAACTAAATCCCTGAACGTGAGCCAAAATAAACTTTCCCTCCTCTAAGTTGTTCTTATCAGGTATTTTGGTCACAGTGATGAAAAGTTTCTGTTTCTGCCTCTATCTTCACATGGCCTTCTTAAAAGTTTACCTACCATTCGTTGAATTTAAAGCCTGCCCTAATCTAGTATGACCTTATCTCAAATTCTGCAAAATATTTCCATATAAAGTCTCATTCTGAGGCTTGAGTAAACATGAATTTGGGGGAAACTAACCCAGTATAGTCAAAGGTTATGTAACAGAGTTTGTGTCTCTGGTCTTGCCATATACCAGTACCCTCTGTTCTGGTTCAAACCCAGTCTTAAATGTGTGGCTCCCATCATACATTAAAATCCTCCTAAGATCCCCAACTGTATGACCTGGTGGGTTTTTCAGGTCATGAGAGACAGTTCTGGTCTCAGCATTATCTGATGTCCCATGTGAGATACTCAGTTTTTTCCAGAGGCCCCTAGCATGACAGATGCTATTTTTTCAAACGATGTATACTAATATGTGGCAGACATGGCCTTGCTCCAGAACTCTAGGGTTCCACATTATAACTCTATTGGGAATTTCCAGAGACATTATATAGCATATTTATGTACCACAGATACCTCCAGAACTAAGGGATCTTCTGGGACATATGGCTTCAGCAGCAGGCCTGTTTGCACCACAGATTGAATCTATTGCAGAGTTCTCTCTTACTCTGGACCCCAGACAAAACTGGAAGCATTCTGAGCCAGTCAATAAATTGGTGATAGTCATCATCCTAAGAATGGAATATGGTCTCTCTCAAACCAGAGCCTTACTAAGTATTGCACTCTTAGTGGTCAAAGATATAAAGTAAGATAACCTGTCTTTTTCCTTGGAAGGGATATTCAAATGTGCCCTATTTTACTGGACTTTTAAAAACTTCATCATTGTGTTAAGCACTGAACTTTTTAAAAAATTGTTCATTATAATTATACAAAATAGTGGGATTCATTGTGATATATTCATACATGCATATAATATAATTTATTCAATTTCATTTCCCAGTACATCTCCTTTCCTTCCTCTCTTCCTCTTAACATCTTCGTCCTCTATTCTCCTGATCTCCTGTCTATTTTCATGGAATTTCCCCTTTTCCCACTTTTTACTCTCTGATTTCCACATATGAGAGAAAACATGATCTTTGGCTTTTTGATTCTGGTTTATTGCACTTAACATGATGTTCCATCCATTTTCCTGTACATGACATCATTCTGTTCTTATTTATGGCTAAGTATCACTCAGTTGTGTGTATATATTCCACATCTTCGTTATCAGTTCATCTATTGACAGACACGTAGGCTGGTTCTATAACTCAGCAATTGTGAATTACCCTGTTATAAACATGGATATGCATGTATTGCTATAGTATGCTGACATCAGTTATTTTGCATAAATAATGATGAGTGGTATAGATGGGTCATATGGTGATTCCAATCCAAATCTTGAGGAATGTCCATACTGATTTCTACAGTGGTTGTACCAATTTACAACCCCACCAGCAGTGGATAAGCATTCCTTTTTCCCTACATCCTTGTCAACATTCTTCTTTGTACTCTTGATTATTGCCATTCTAACCAGAATAAAAATCTCAGTGCAGTTTTTATTTGCATTAGCATGATTGCTAAAGATGTTGAACATTTAACAATATATTTGTTGGCTATTTGTATCTCTTCTTTTAAGAACTGTCTATTTAATTCACTTACCCACTTATTGAATGGGTCATTTATTTATTTATTGTTAGTTTGAAGTTTTTTGTGTTATTTATTCTGCATATTAATCCTTGATTGGAAGAGTAGATGCCAAAGATTTTCTTCCACTCTTTAGTCTCTCTATTCATGCTTCTAATTGTTTATTTTTCAGAAACATCTGAATCTTTGTAGGGTCTCTCACTCTCTGGTGCACATATATCTTACCAAGGCATCTAGGGTATTTATCACTTGTAGATTATTAGGTTTGATTAACATGATACCACCAATATAGGGGGCCAATGGGGTTTTCTATGGGACTTTCATATAGTCATGAACTTTTTGGACTATACTGGGACAGAAAGCAAGAGAAATAACAGAGCTTGAAGACAAGTTCTTGAATATGTTCACTTGTCTATCTTACTAGTGCAACCTGCTTTTAATCCTGATGAGTATTGAAAATAACACTTGGAAAGACTATGTTGGTCTGTTCTAAAAACGAAATTACTTCTGATAAGCAGCTGCTTTTAGAACTATCTCTTAATTAAGTTTGTGGAAGTCCACTGTTATCTGTCATAAGCTATGTGGTATTTACTGGTGTGCTATGTTTTCAGGTTTTTTCCCCAAAGTTTTACATCCTTTTGGTGTTAAGTTTTTGAAGTTCTTTATATATCCTGGAGATTAGTGCTCTATCTAATGGGCATGTGGCAAAAATTTGCTCCCAAAATGTAGGCTTTCTTGTCACCTCATTGATAGTTTCTTTTGCTGAGAAGAAACTTTTTAGTTTGAAACCATCTCATTTATTGATTCTTGATTTTACTTCTTGCGCTTTAGGAGTCTTGTTAAGGAAGTAATGTTCTAATCCTACATGATAAAGATTTGGGCCTACTTTTTCTTCTATTAGGTGCAGGGTCTCTGGTCTAATTCCTAGGTCCTTGATCCACTTTGAGTTGAGTTTTGTGCCTGGTGAGAGATAGGGGTTTAAGTTCATTTTACTGCATATGGATTTCCAGTTTTCCCAGCACCATTTGTTGAAGAGGCTATCTTTTCTGCAATGTACGTGTTTGGTACCTTTGTCTAGTACAAGATAACTGTATTTAAGTGGATTTGCCTCTGTGTCTTCTATTCTGTACCATCGGTCTACATGTCTATTTTGGTGCCAGTATCATTAGCATGGCTATTTTCTGAGCCTTTTGATCCTTTCCTGGACCCATTACTGTGATTCCTGGTATCTCACCATTTTTAGTGAGGGTTTTTTAAAATTTTTATTTTTAGTTGTAGATGGACACAATATCTTTATTTTATTTATTTTTATATGGTGCTGAGGATCAAACCCAGTGCCTCACACATGCGAGGCAAGCGCTCTACCACTGAGCCACAATCCCAGCCCTTTAGTGAGGGTTCTTATGTTTTAATTTTACCCCCAAATTTTCAAGAGCTGTTTCAGAAGCATATTGTAACTGGTTCTAGGTATCCTTGCCAAGTATATGCAAACCTGAGTCACACATCAAAACATTCTTCTCTTAAAACGATGATTTTTATTTCTCTCTGCAACTAACCCAGATTCTTGCAACAGCCTCCTAACTGGTATTCCTGGTTTTAATATCTGCTCTTTCTAACTTAACATTTATATTGCTCTTAGATTGTTTTTCTTAAAATTTCCCTTTCTTTTTAAAAAAAATTTTTTAGTTGATGGATCTTTATTTTATTGATTCATTATTTATATGTGGTGCTGAGGCTCAAACCCAGTGCCTCACGCATGCTAGGCAAGCGCTCTACCACTGAGCTACAGCCCCAGCCCTCAAAATTTCCCTTTTTTACTGTTCTTTTCCTGGTCAACAATTTTGGTAGTGCTCCATCATCTCTGGTAACAATCTCAAATTTTATTTGTTTGAGTACATATTAGTGGAAGTTTTTGAATGTGCACTCCTAATATATATGTATTTATTTATAAATTATTTATGTGTGCTTGTTATGGTATTAATATGGTTTGTCCCCATCATGTTAAGGCTTTATTTCTGAATGTTAAAGTGTTGAGAGATGGTAGGGCCTTTAGGAAGCACTTGGGCCATGAGGGATTCACCTTAATGAATGGATTGTTTTCTCATGGGGAGAGACTGCTCACTTTTGTAGGACTAGCTTGGTTACTGTGAGAGTGGGTTGCTATAAAAGAAACTTGGCACCTCCCCTCTGCTCTCTGGCACATCTACTCCTTCTGCATATGCCTGCTTTCCCCTTTTACTATTCTGCCATTACGTGATGCAGTATGTGACCCTCACCAAAAGCCAAACAGATACTGACATCAAGCTCTTGGACCTTCATAACTGTGAGCTAAGTAAACCTCCTTTCTTATAAAGTACACAGCCTCAGATATTTTGTTATAGCAACGGAAAGCAGAATAAATAGTCACCTGTCCATCTGTGTATGTAACTTTAGATAAGCTTAACTTTTATTTTCTTAGATATAAGAAAGGCAGAATATTTTTTCTTAGGTATTTATGGTTGTATATAGTAGTTGAGTTCATCCTGACAAACTCAGATGTGCATGGAAATTGATTTCAGCTTATGATCACCCCCTTTTTATTTTTTATTTTTTGAAAATAAATGCAGTCATATGGGACAGTTTATTAATGTCTCACTGTCCATAGTGCAGAACCATTCCTGAACACTGTCTTGTAATTTTGTCTCCTAATCTTCAAATACTGGAGGCTCCTGTGTAATTTTTTCCATATCTATGAAACAAGAGTAAATTATATAGTGTGTAATAGCTATAGGGTTCTGTTCCTAAGATGGACTTCCAGAGGAGTGAAGTAAAGGTTCTCTCTCCTCCATGATGAAGGAACAAAGTATCTTTCCATGGAAAGAAGCAGATCAGTCACAGAAAGAAATGGAGGGCTTACATAAGTCTTCTATTAGTGGAATAATTTAATTTTGCTCTTGGAAAAACAAAGACAAGGAAAATGCTCTTAAAAAAATTCTAATCCTCATGTTTTCATCATTTTATAGCTTTATAACCAAGAATGATTGAAAACAGGGAAAGGAATTGCTGTCAAAGATTGTACAGTACAATGAAGTTGTAGTGAGGTTCGGGAATATAAATGTTAGCAGGTACATGAATACTTCTGTTACTGTTGGCTATTAGATATAAGTCTGTAAATTTGTGCCTTGAGGAAGATTCTGATGATCTATAAAATGTCAACTGATGTTGTCACAAATCAGTGGTTCACATGAATCTCATAAAGATTATAGAACCTGCAGCACTTGTTATATAAATGATGAAAGAGTATTTCCTCTTTAAATCTCCAGCTAGCTACATTTCAGCTGAATGCAAATTAGAAAGCTTAAGTGATATCTGCAGTGTTGAAAAATACTTAGGTTTTTCATCTAAGTAAAAATATTTTGAGAACTTAGAAAAACAGAACAGTATCTGTTATTGATAGTTCTACTATAAAGCCACTAGAGAATTTACAACCAATATAACAACTTTTGTGGACCATTTAATTTTTAATTTAAACAATTATTTTATTTTTAATTGACAAGTAGAAATTATAAATATTTATATTGTACCATAAGATACACACACAGAGTCACATACACATTGTGGAATGGCTAAATTAAAGTTTTTAACATATGCATTACCTTGCATGGGTTATCATTTTTGCATGGTAAAATCTACTTTCAGCACTTTTCAAATGTACAATACATTGGTATTGATTATAGTCATGATGACATATGATAGATCTCTTGAACTTATTCCACCTAACTAAATTTTTGCATCCTTTAGCCAGTATTTCTTCAATCCCTCTACCCCTTATATATGGTTACCACCTCTGTAGAACATTTTAAAACTTCCTTTTTTTATTTATAAGAAATTAGTCTCTGGTTAACTAGTGCTGAGAAAAATGAATGTTTGATTAGGGTTATCAATACCAATGTTAAATTTGATGTTAACAATTATACTTAAATGATCTGATACACTGGAAGTTTTCTTCAATTTAAGTTTTTTTTTGTGTGTGGGGGGTACTGAGGATTGAACCCAGGGGCACTCAACCACTGAGCCACATCCCCAGCCCTTTTTAATATTTTATTTAGAGACAGGGTCTTGCTGAGTTGCTTAGGGCCTCACTTTTGCTGAGACTGGCAAAACCCATGATTTTCCTGCCTTGGTCTCCTGAGCTGCTGTGCACTACCACAATCAGCCCAATTTAAGTTTTTTCCATAGATTTCCATTTAATAAATATTAATCTGGCACATGTTTTATGCCAAGCTGTGTGGACATAAAGACAGAGTTTTGACACGTAGGAATTTTGCAATCCAATAAAGAACATAGGCAAGAACATTATGTTGATATTATTATATGATATCATGTGGTTGGTGGATAAACAGAACAGTATGTCAGCACATGGAGACGTCTAATCAGACTAACAGGGTAAGTCTTCTCAGTCTTCCCAGATGAGATTGTGCTTGAGCTGACTCCTTCAAGGTTAGTAGGTATCAAATGGGCAAGCAAGTGGAAGAAAAGTATTCCAGAGAAGCAAAGCAGAGAGGTGTGAGGCAGCAGAGGAAGACTTGGAAATGTGATTAATGGTGGTGGCAGAATAGATGTGAAAAGCAAAGGGCAAGATAAGAAAGGGCTATGCAGAACACTCTAAGAAATTTGCATTTCCCCCAGTAGTAAAGGGAGAGGGGTTTTAAGGAATGCAAACAAGGTAGGGACACTAAATTATTTGAATATTAAGAAAATCATTCTGACAATAATGTAAGAAGTGGATTCACACATGGTTTCCAAAAAAAGGAAGACAGTTTTGGAATATTACTAGAAATGTTGAGCCATGAAAGCATAGATGGAGGAAAGAGAAGGATTTAGAAGGATTTAGTGAGCAGTTAATGAGAGAGAGAGAGAGAGAGAGAGAGAGAGAGAATGAGAGAATATGAGAATTCTCAGATAAGAAGTCCCAGAGTCTTATTCTGGGAAAAGGTTATCACCTGCTGGTAAAGGGGATGCAGGAGGAGAAACATTAGAGGAAAGGATTACATGGGTGGTGGACAGGTTGTGCTTGGGGTTCCAATGGGTCATAGGAGTGGAGATATCCAGCAGGTAAAAACATAATTGATTTTGAAGTTCTGAGGGACAAATTTTGGCTCAAAGTACACATTTGAGAATCATCACTGGTAGCTGAAGCTAAGGGCAAGAGCTCCAGAGAGATTGTGGAGTGAGGATAGACCCAGGTAAAGACTCCATGAGAAGATAATACGTGAACAATAATTGAAAGAAAAGGAATAATCAAAGGAGAATAAAGTTGACTAGCCAGAAAGGCCAGAAGAAAACCAGGAGAATGAATGCAGGGAAGACAGTGTAGGAAGAGCTTGAAAAAGGAAATATAATCAAAAGTGAATTGGAGGACCCAGGAGATTATACCTTACTCACCCCCTTGTCATTTTTTTTACCCATTAAAATTTTTTTTTAATATTTTTTTAGTTGTAGATGGACACAATGTCTTTATTTTATTGCTTTGTATGTGGTGCTGAGGATCGAACCCAGGGCCTCACGCATGCGAGGCAAGCGTTCTACTGCTGAGCCACAATCCCAGCCCCAAATTTTTATTTATATTCTACCCCTAACCCTTAAGTCCAGAGAAGGGACATCTTTCCTCTTATATTCTTATGGTAATGCCAGAGGCACTTTCCAGTTGTTCTTGAAGAAAAGCCCGGAACAACATAAAGCAACTATTCCTGAGGTTCCCCAGCGTAGAAATGAAATTTTATGTTATAGAAATGAATTCTAATATATGACTGAATGGATCCTTTGGAGAGATACTTTGTAATGCTATAATATAACTACTTTGTACTCCCAAGTTCAGCCATTCAGGTTTTTATATTTGTCATAATGTCAGAAATTACCCTAAGGTATCCAGAGAATAGCAATACTTTGAATATGATGGAAACCTATTCAGAGTTCTCAACACTGTCACATAAACTTTGTCTAAATAATTAAGGAAGAAAAATACCTTTAAAGGGTTTATTTCATGAATTAAGTCTGCAACATTTAATAATTATCTCAAAACGAACGATGAATGTAAATCTGGGATACTAAGAGTGCTAAAAGACAAATTGGTTGAACCTTGGAAATTTAGTTGTTTAGTTGGTGTGTGCTTGCTCTTGTGCATGTGTGTGTGTTAGTTTTGTGTGACAACTGCTCAATGACATATCTAGAATCGAGGTTGTCCAAGAGGCAGGATAGCATGTATGAGATGCACCTGGCTCTCTCCTTCCCTGAGAGGTCTAAATTTTGGGTGGATGTTCTGTTCAGTTTATTTCTGGTTTCTAAAAGGGGGTGTATTCTTATATCTCTCATAGCTACTCACTTAAACAAGATGTGAAATGAGCAAAAGTCAACCAACTTGTTCACAACTAGTTAATGTGTTATAAAGTAAATGGAGGTTTCTTGTCTGAAAAAGACATTGGTTGCTATAAACCATCAAACCCAAGAAATGTGATAGTTCCCTCAACTTCTTATTTAAAAAAGTTTCAAAACTTTTACCAAAAAATCAAAAAAAGTAGTGTATGTACTTACCTTTCATCTATAATTACCAGTTGGTAACATTTGGCCACAGTTGCTTGATAAATCTGGATATATGTGTGTGTGTGTGTGTGTTTATGTATACGTGTGTGTGTGTGTATTTTTTTACCATTTGAAAACAAGTTGAGGACATCACAAACATCACTCTTAAGTACTCTGTACTCCTAAAAATGAGAGTATCACTGTAACTATGATGTATTAGTGAATCTAAGAAGTTCAACATTCATATAATAGTATTGTCGTCTGTATTTATTTTCCCTAGTTGTCCTTTTAATATCCTTTTAATCTAATCAAGTGTCATGCATTGCAATTAGTTATCATGTCTGTTTAATCTCTTTCGATCTAGAACAAACTCATCCCTGCTTTTGTGCTGCTATTTATGGCACTGATATTTTGAAAGAATCAGACCAGTTGTTTTATTAGTTTCCTGGGTATGCTTTAACAATGTACCATAAGTTAGGTGGCTTAAAACAACAGAGTATTGTCTCGTGGTTTTGGAGATTAAAATTCCAAAGTCAAGTTGTCAAAAAGGTCATGTTCCCTCTAAAGACTCTAAGACATGAGTATTCCTGCTTCTCCCAGGTCCTGGTGGCTCTTGGTATTCCTTGGCTTTGGCCACCGTAAGTCCAATCTCCAATATGAGTGGAAGATTCAAGTGCAAGTTATAACTTGGAAGCTGTTTTTAGAAGCACAGGTTGGAGAGTGGAAAGTGAGATGGGAAAAATACAGCAAATAGGGAGGGGGCATCAAACCAATCATCACAGAAAGTACTGCAGCTTGACCCACTGAGGGCCTCCTAGGAGTGAATGCAGAACAGAACATGAACTTCCTCAGTCTCTGGATGTGGACTATTGAGGTGTCACTGTGATGCTAAATTCTCTGAAACTTCCACTGCCTGCAGGCAAAGCTGACAAGGTGGCCATAGAGAATGCACTCAGGCCTTTGGGCTGAGGGTTATGGACTGGGCATTGATAGCATCTGCTACAATGACCTTTAAATTTAATTTATGAACAAGTTATAGACCCCAGCTACTTGATCTTCAACCACACTTTAAGGAGATTGCTCTATACAATGTCTTGCCTTATCAATTTCAGAATTTGGGTTTCATATTCTTATAATCTTAGGAACTAGAGTTAATGAAGGGTCCATTCCTCACACCCGACACATTTTGAGTTGTCAATAACGTAGCAAAGGAGCAAGTACCTGGAGGGAGATACCTGAAGGACTGAGAAGATGGGGGGGGGGAGTGTATGTGGTCCCAACAGCAGGCCAAGAATGCATCTGCCCTATACTGAGACCTGCTGCATGTTCCTGCCGCATAATTATTACTGAGTCTAATTTGGGGTAGCAGTTGAGGCAGGGGTCCAGTCACAGTCTCAATAGTGTTTCCCAACATTCAGGTCCCAAGGTAACCATATTTGGAGATAGGGCTGCTACTGAAGTAATTAAGATTAAATTAGGTTATAAGGGTAGGACTCAAATCCATTATGATTGGGGTCCTCATAAAAGAGGAAGAGGCATGAGGTATGTGTGTGCACAGAAAGAAAAAAAAAGGCCATGTATAGACATGGCAAGAAGGCGCCTGTCTGTCAGAAACACATCAAAGAAAGAAAATTCCAGACCAATATCCCTGATGAACATAGATGCAAAAATTCTCAATAAAATTTTGGCAAATCTCATACAAAAACATATTAAAAAAATAGTGCACCATGATCAAGTGGGGTTCATTCCAGAGATGCAATGTTGGTTCAACATACAGAAATAAATAAATGCAATCCGTCACATCAATAGACTTGAGCGATAAGAATCATATGATTATATAAATTGATGTAGAGAAAGCATTTGACAAAATACAGCACCCTTTCATATTCAAAACACTAGAAAAACTAGGGATAGCAGGAACATACCTCAAATTTGTAAAAGCTATCTATGCTAAACCCAAGGCCAACATCATTCTAAATGGAGAAAAATTGGAAGCATTCCCTCTAAAAATGGGAACAAGACAAGGATGCCCTTTTTCACCACTTCTATTTAACATAGTCCCTAAAACTCTAGCCAGAGCAATTAGACAGATGAAAGAAATTAAAAAGGTACAAATAGGAAAAGAAGAACTCAAACTATCATTATTTGCCAGCAACATGATTCCATACTTAGAGGACCCATAAACTTCCACCAGAAAACTTCCAGATTTAATAAATGAATTCAGCAAAGTAGCGAGATATAAAATCAATACCCATAAATCCAATGCATTTTTATTCATCAGTGATGAATCCTCTGAAAAAGAAATTAGGAAAACTACTCCACTCACAATAGCCTCAAAAAAATAAAATACTTGGGAATCAATTTAACAAAAGATGTGAAAGACCTCTACAATGCAAACTACAAGATGCTGAAGAAAGAAATTGAAGAAGACCTTAGAAGATGGAAATATCTCCCATGCTCCCAGATAGGCAGAATCAATATTGTCAAAATGGCCATACTACCCAAAGCGCTATACAGATTCAATGCAATTCCAATTGAAATCTCAACACCATTCCTTATAGAATTAGAAAAAGCAATCAGGAAATTCATTTGGAAGAATAAGAGACCCAGAATAGCCAAAGCAATTCTTAGCAAGAAGAGTGAAGCAGGAGACATCACAATACCAGACCTTAAACTATACTTACAAAGCTATAGTAACAAAAATGGCATGGTATTGGCACCAAAATAGACAGGTAGACCAATGGTACGGAATAGAAGCCACAGAGACAAATCCACTTAAATACAGTTATCTCATACTAGAAAAAAGTGCCAAAAACATATATTGGAGAAAAGATAGCCTTTTCAACAAATGGTGCTGGGAAAACTGGAAATCCATATGTAGCAAAATGAAACTAAACCCCTATCTCTCACCAGGCACAAAACTCAACTCAAAGTGGATCAAGGACCTAGGAATTAGACCAGAGACCCTGTGCCTAATAGAAGAAAAAATAGGCCCAAATCTTCATCATGAGAGCTTAATACCTTACTTCCTTAACAAGACTCCTAAAATGCAAGAAATAAAATCAAGAATAAATAAATGGGATGGATTCAAACTTAAAAGCTTCTTCTCAGCAAAAGAAACTATCAATGAGGTGACAAGAGAGCCTACATTTTGGGAGCAAATTTTTGCCACATGCACATCAGATAGAGCACTAATCTCCAGGACATATAAAGAACTCAAAAAACTTAATACCAAAAAAAAAAAAAAAAATCAAACAACCCAATCAATTAATGGGCTAAGAAACTGAACAGACACTTCTCGGAAGAAGATATACAATCGATCAACAAATATATGAAAATATTTCTAGTGATTAGAGAAATGCAAATCAAAATTACTCTAAGATTTCATCTCATGCCAGTCAGAATGGCAGTTATCAAGAATACAAACAACAAGCTGAGCGTGGTGGCACACACCTGTAATCCCAGCACTTTGGGGTGCTGAGACAGGAGAATCATGAGTTCAAAGCCAGCCTCAGCAATGATGAGGTGCTAAGCAACTCAGTGAGACTCTGTCTTTACATAAAACACAAAATAAGGCTGGAGTTGTGGCTCAGTGGTTGAGTACCCCTGAGTTCAATCTCTGGTACCAAACCCCCCTCCCCCAAAACAAAAAACAATATAAACAACAAGTATTGGCAAAGATGTGAGGGAAAAGGCACACTCATACATTGCTAGTAGGACCACAAATTGGTGCAACCAATCTGAAAAGCAGTATGGAGATTCCTTAGATAACTTGGAATGGAACCACCATTTCACCCAGCTATCCTACTCCTCAGTCTATACCCAAAGGACTTAAAAACAGCATACTACAGTGACACAGTCACTTCAATGTTTATAGCAGCTCAATTTATAATAGCTAAACGGTGGAACCAACCTAGATGCCCTTCAATAGATGAATAGATAAAGAAACTGTGGTTTATATATACAATGGATTATTACTCAACATTAAAAGAAAAGAAAATTATGGCATTTACAAGTAAATAGATGAGGTTGGAGAATATCATGCTAAGCAAAGTAAGCCAATTCCCAAAACCAAAGGCCAAATGTAATGAGGGAGGGGGAATGGGAAGAATGGAGGAACTTTGGTCAAAAGAGGGGGAGAAGAGAGGAAGGGACATGAGGGCAGGAAAGATAGTGGAATGAGACAGACATCATTGCCCTAGGTACATGTATGACTGCACATATGGTGTGACTCAATGTTGTGTACAAACAGAGAAATGAAAAGTTGCGCTCCATTTGTGTACAATGAATCAAAATGCATTCTGCTGCCATGTATACCTAAGTAGAATAAATAAATTTTTTAAAAAGGCAGCAGTCTGTAAACCAAAGAGAGAAGCCTCAGGAGAAATCTTTAAGAAAAAGAGACAAAATTGAACTCATAAATAGATATCAAGTATCATTTTTTTCTTTCTCCTCTTCTATCTTCCTACTTTCCCTCTCCAAAGACCCTATTTCTTTTTGGCTAGTGGCATGCAAATGACTTTCTTGTAAATCCCCTGGACAGCAGGGAGGAGGTAGTTGCATTGCCTATAAAATGCTCTTACCATGAATTCACTACAGTATTAGTCCAAATTAGTGTTTCTTATAACCTGGGAAGAAGTTTTCTCCACAATCTGTACCAGATTTTTATTCATTTTTATTTTTTTGGTACCTGGGCTTGAACTCAGGGGCACATGACCACTGAGCCACATGCCCAGCCCTATTTTGTATTCTATTTAGAGACAGGGTCTCACTGAGTTGTTTAGTGTCTCGCTTGTGCTAAGGCTGGCTTTGAACTCGTGATCCTCCTGCCTCAGCCATCCGAGCTGCTGGGATTACAGGCGTGCATCACTGTGCCCAGCTAGATTTTTATCTTTGAAATACATAATAAAATAGATTTCTAGAGAAAAAATAAATACATGTAAAATACCAGTCCAAATTTTTTAAAAATATTTTTTCAGTTGTAGATGGACACAATATCTTTATTTTATTTGTTTATTTTTTTAATGTGGTGCTGAGGATCAAACCCAGTGCCTCACGCATGCGAGGCAAGTGCTCTGCCACTGAGCCACAATTCCAGCCCCAACCAGTCCAAATTTTTTACTGGCAGACTTTAAACAGAGAGAATTACTGTGTCAAATTTTCTTAACAGTTTCTAAATAGTTATACTCAATCTCTGTGTTTATCACATGCACTTAACAGTCTATGGACTGTGCTTTGAGGACAATGGGTGCAAATTATTCCTTTTCTTTCTCATTGGTTCTCATTATCCCATTTGCAATCAGATGAGCTTTGTACCTGGGAAAACTCTCAGACCCTCTCTCACCTTTTTCTGCCCTTTTTTCTTATTGGAGTTAATCCCACTGGACCTTCCAGCATAGTCAAGGCCATGGAGAAGTTAGCTGGGTCTTGAGGAGACCTACTCCACTGTGTATGAGCAGGCTTGGTCTTCTAGGATTCCTCTGAGTGGAGCATCTCTAAGTTAGATGACTCTCTTGCTAGAATTGATGGCTTGCTATATTTGATTCTGTAGATAACTCTCATTTTTTGGTAGCTCTTCTTTTGTCTCCTCCTTCATATTATTCTGTCCACGGGCAGACAGATTAGCAGTATGTGAGATGAAGCTGCAATTACTGTTTTCTCTGTCTAGGAACTTTCACATCACCTGTAATGCTTAGAAAGCAGAGAGAGTGGAAATAATTCTAGTAGTGG
This sequence comes from Geosciurus inauris, assembly GCA_004024805.1. Classification (NCBI taxonomy): domain Eukaryota; kingdom Metazoa; phylum Chordata; class Mammalia; order Rodentia; family Sciuridae; genus Geosciurus; species Geosciurus inauris. The sequence continues at coordinate 2,030 of PVHX01018337.1, read as the reverse complement.
AATTGTCTCTTGAACAAGAGCAGAGCCACAAGATCTACATCATTTGCTGGAATAAACCTACCCCAGGGAAGTTGTTGTCCAAAGAGTATGTTTAGTTTATTGCCCAGTAGTAAACAGAAGATTAAAGGACAGTTATCTTTAAGTGCTGGCATATTTAGAGTGCGTGGCTAAAGCCAGAGAGAATGGCCAATATTCCCAGTTTCCCATCATTATGTGTACAACAATCTTTATCCTGTTTATTACCTATCTCATAAGCATATGTAGCAATTTGTTCCTAGTGAAGTCAGCTTTGGGAGGTAAGATCTATTGTGAATATTCCAAGTGCTTTAGAAAACCTGTAAGATGTCACCATGCCACCATGATGTTTCCTGTGCCATGTTTCTTGACTAGCTCAGCAAAACATCATGTCTAGCCAGAGCACCTAGTTTCTAGAAGAGGTGAGTGCATTTGTCACTTCTAGTCTCTTGGATGACCAACAAAGACAGTGCTCTGGAAATAAACAGGATTCTTTTATACAGTCAGATTGTAATGGATATGGGTGGGTCCAGTATGGACCTAAAGAACTAAATCTGATACTAGCTGATTCCAAAGAAATGTAGTCCTATCAATTATTCTAACTCTTGGCCTTGCCCAGAAATGTGGAAGATTCTGTTATTAGATCATAGGAAATGAGCTAAAGAAAAGTTGGTGTTTCAGGTGAAAGAAGGAATAACCAAGGAACAAATTTCTTGAGAAGGGATAGAAGCCAGAAAATACATGTAGAGACTGGCATTTGGCAGGAAGGGAAGTTGTTTCTTCAGTTACTAATGGAAAAATAGACAACAGCATAGGTATAAGTAAGTTTGTAAATCTGATGCTGAGAAGGTGAGGTGACAGACTACACATCTGACAGCTCCTATTTCCCAACCAAATATAAGGTAAAAGTGGATGGAAGAGATAAAGAGGCCACAAGGAAAAGTAGAGGATTTGAGAAGAGAAAAAAAAAAAAAAAAAAAGGAGACAAGAACAGTAATCTTACTAGCAAAAAAGCCTTGGGCTACTCTATTAGAAGGAAAGCCTATTTGAGGTGTGGGGTTATGAATTTTAAAGCAAAGCCATTTTGTGGATCTGGCTGCATGTAACTGCTGGGTGGGTGTCTGGGTCTGTTTAGTTCAGAGTGATGAGGGACAGAGGAGAAAGGTGATTAAGACGATGGCCATGTGCTTACTCTAGAGAAAATGTGAAGAAAGGCAAGAGCCAGTGGAGATTGGAAAAACCAAGGACTTTTTTGGTCATGATAAAGGTGAAATATGGTAAAAGTACTTGGTGAAATGACATAGAAGATGAGAACTTATGGAGGTAATGTTTTGGAGGTAAAATATGTTTTGTTGACATATGTACAGTCACACAAGAGGATGGCAATAGTGGAGTGGAGAAAAAGTGATTCTTTGGTTAAAGGGAGCCAAGGAACTGATTGGCCTGAGTGTTGGGTGTGCCACTCATGTAGATACTGAAGCCATTAAAAAAGATACTAAGGGAGGTTCCAAGATGGCTTCCTAGATGGACACCGTGGTCAGTCTCTCCAGAACTGGTGATTGAAGTTATGGAATTACTATCTCTCAGCCAGCTTCTGGACATCATCCTACAGCTGTCCTCGCAGGAATTCCACTTGCATGTGTACGCAGGACCACCAGGCAGCAGCAATTGCCACAAGCAGCATTTGTCACAAGCAGCGTGACTTCAGCAAATGGCAGCAGAGCGCCACTGCCAGCAGCTCCGCTGAGGGCGGTTTGGAGCCCCAGCCCAGGGCCCTGCCCCAGGCAAGGCCTGCTTCTACACGAGGGGGCATGAGACAGCACCTGGGAGCAAACTGAACTCAACACAGAACATCGTGAAAAGACAGCGATATCACCAGCGGCCCGACCCAGAGTTACACTCTGCTGTGAAACCCACACCCAGGACACCAGCGGGGAAAGCCCAGCAAGCAACAGACATCGCCACCTACTGGAGGTGAAAGGAACCATACCTGTTTATTTACATTGAGACTTTTT
>PVHX01018336.1:0-29192 GCA_004024805.1 Geosciurus inauris | reverse complement strand
AAGTTGCCCAGGTTGGCTTCAAACTCCCTACTAGCTGGGATTACAGGTGGGCACTTCCATACCCTGTAATCTTTGTCCTTTCTTCTTAAGGCTAAGGCTTGAGTCCTGAGGCTCTGGAAAACCACAAAGAATGTACTGTGCTGTTCCCTCCTCTGGCCTCTTTTCTTCAAACTCACTTCCTCTTTTTGAACCCCCCCAAATGTTAAACTGTTTCATTTAAATTGCTTCTTGGTAAGCCTGCCCTCCTGATCCATCAGACGCACTTGGACCTAAATGAGGAAACCTTGATGCTGAACATGTTTCTCCTCTGCTCATCCAGACCCAGGTCCACCCTTCCCCACCTGCTGTGCCTAGGAAGCTGGACTTCATGGAAAGCACTGAGGGGCCCTCTTGTGTTCTGGCCTCTGGCTGGGTTCAATCAATGAACCTCCTTCTCTTACTAGGGGAGGAAAGACAAGACAGAGACTTTATTTCTCCAGCTCACTCCTGCCTGGCCACCACAGCAAGAGCTTCCACGCTTCTGTAGAAGGCACTGAAGCATCTGGTGGCTCTCTCTTAGAGCCCCAGGTATTTTCTCCGGCTTCCTGCAATCCCTCCTTTCTCTGACCTCCTTGGCCCGGTGGTAAGGAGGGTTTCAGGCTCTGGGGCATCGCATGGCCCCTCTTCACTCCACCAACCTGCACCTCCCTGCCTGGTTCTCTGTGGAGCTATTCTGTGAGCTGCTGAGATGCTGACAGATTCACTTGGCTCTGCCACTTGGTCCCAAGTTAGAAACTCTCCACTTTGCCGCTGTTATGGAAAAAGAAAATAAAACAATATTGTCCCACCACTTCTCAGGTATTGCTCTGTCCTTTATGATGGATGCTAGAGTCAAAAGGGGAGCTGAGGCTGATGCCTCAGTTTCCTCTAAACATGGCTATGAAGCCTCTTGTGATTCCTGACTGTGAAACTCAATGACAACTGAGCAGGGTTTTCACTATCATGGTCTCCCTCACTGTGCTGACCCCACCATGTCAATGGCAGAGCAGGACTTCTAGCTACAAATCAGCTGCTGAGCGGACAGAGTTGGTAAATTAGGAAGAAGAAACAAAGACTATAATATTACCAAAAAAGGGGGCATTAGCCCAAGAAGGAGCCTGCTCAGTATTTTGAGGACAACTTTACCAGAACTAAGACTATGAAGAAAAGAGCTTTCCAGGTTGAATATTAGAATACGTGGGCCTCGGTTGATCCCAGCAAAAGGTCATGCAGCTCAGATAATCTTATTTTTAGTAATGGCATTATTTAAATCATTTACTATCTAGAAATCTGACTGGCAATGTGGTCATTACCATCCATATGTGTTACTGACATTCCCCACTGTGGGAAAGACCTGGTGCTTCCACCAGAGTAGAACATTTAGGGAAAACTTAGTACTGTCCAGATAGTGTTGTTAATTAAATGCAAACAGTAATGTCAAGAGCACTGGGAATAAACATTTTCTTAAAGCAGTTCTTTATGAAATACACAAGACATGGGTAGCTAGTGGGATAATGCCTGTTGCAGACATTTCTCTGCCTCCTTGCAAACTCATCAACTCCCCTAGGAGTGGCATTATTGGTAATACACAAAGGAACAAGAACAATTGATGGAGGCCCACTCTGTATTAAGCATTGTACTTGAACTCATCCAGTTCCAATAATAGCACTATGAGGTAGATGTTATTATCCTCACTTTTATTAAAAGGAAACAGAAACTCAGAGATTATAGACACTATCCAAGGTCACATAATAAAAGACTGGGCAGGAACCCAAGGGCTTTATGCTGATATGACTGATTGGCCTACTGGTTATGATTTGTAGGCAGGACCAAACACTCTATATATACATGCACAAAGTGGTGCAGACGGTATAAATATGATTAAGTCAGTACAAGTCCAAATGACAGGTGAAGAAAACATATTTAAGACTACTGAGAGAGAGAGAATTTTGTGCTGCTAAGGCAGTCACCAGGGATGTGAGATTTAAGCTGAACTTTGAATCCTAAGGAAGGTTTGGGATGGATGGGGCAAATGTTGTGGGTCAAGTCACAGGAATGAAAAAGTACCAGTTTGGAGTAAGTATGGTAATCTGACTAAAGACAAGGGTTCATACAAGGAAGTAATGGGAAATTAAGCAGGAAAGAAAAATTGAGACCAGACATGAGAGAAATGCCTATCAGGCACAGTAGTTAGACTTTACACTGGTAGAAAGGAGATGCTTTGATTTACATTGACATGATCTGATTTACATTGACATTTATAAAGGCTTGTTCTGGCCCCTTTGTGGAGAGCCCATGATGATGGAACAAGAGAGACCACTTAGGGGTCAGTCCAGTAATCCAGGTGAAACCTGCTTGTCACTTGGACTAGCCGAGGTGAAGAGAGGAGGAAGCATCAGGCCCAATCCTTATGTTCCTCTGCTCTCAGCTTAACTGTTACCTTCTCAGCCTTCCAGATCACCCAAGTCCTTGTTTATTGTGAAGGGAAGAGTCTAATTTCCTTCCCATTGAATTTGGGCTGGACTTAGGGCCATACTTGACCAACAAAATGCAGTAGAAGTGACATCTTGGGATTTTTGGAGCTTTGCAGCTTCTGCCTGGGCTCCTAGTAGGACCCCTGAGTTCTCGTGCAAGAAGACTGACTGCCCCGACACTGTCACGCTGGAGGCCACGAGTAGGCACTGCAGCCACCTATCCAAGCCTTGCAGCCACCCAGGGACAGCAAATACCCACAAGAACAGCTGGATACCAACCATTCAGATTCTGTCATGTGAAGAAGAAGAATTGTCCAGTGGAGCCATCCCCAGATTCCTCCCCCACAAACATATGAGTAAAAAAATGGTGATTGTTTTAAGCGACTAAGTTTTGGGTGTTTTTTTATACAGCAACAGATAAGTAGAGCACTGACTATCACTATCTGTGATCTACTCTATAGTTTTTAACACCTTGTCCCAATGAACAATCCTAGAACCACTAATAGTGGACACCAGACATTGTCTGGTACATCTATCACTATCTATAGACTGGTCAACAACTAGTCTATAGATAAAATAGACAGTGTTCACTGTCTATCTTAACTCTTTGTATGATATTTATTGGGGTTTGATTTTTTTTGTTCTTTATTTAATTACTCTATTAGACATCTATCTACCTACTGGCTATTCTGCCTCTACTCTAAAGCTTTATGAGAGCAAGAACCTTATCTGTCTTGTCTGTAGCTATATCTTTAGCATATAAATCAGCACCTGCCCAGAGGTCTCCATAGACACTGTCAAACAAAGGAAGCTCTGTATTTCTGAATCTGTATACCCTAAGGGTGGAATGAACACACACACACACACACACACACACACACACACACACAGAGAGAGAGAGACAGACAGACAGACAGAGAGAGAAAGAGAGAGACAGAGAGAGAGAGAGAGAGAGAGAAGAAAACCTGGGCAAATTTCTCAAAATATCATCCTCCAAGGTTCACAGAGCTGACAAGAGGCAGAGATGAGTTTAAATCTAGAGAGTTCAATTTCCCATCAGTACAGTACCTTAAACACTGTGTTTTTTGTAAAGAAATAGACATGGACACTTCCAAGTTCTCAAGCCTCAGAAGCATAAGAAAGGAAGAAAAGAGGGAGAGAGGGAAAAGGAAGGAGAGTGCCAGGAATAACTGGTCCTTATTAACTTACAACCCTCCCTCACCTCTGCTCTTGGGAGCATTGACAAGACTGCCCTGAGCTGTTGGTTGAATGTTTTGTAAAAGTAGAGGAGAGAGGCCCAAAGAGGATTTGAAGAAGATATGGAGCAGTCAGGGCACGAAACATCTTGTTTTTAAAATGTTCATAGAGAAATAAAAGTTTTATTTTGATTTTTAAATATTGTTAAATGTTCATAGAGAAATGTTTTTAAATGTTGTTAAATGTTCATAGAGAAATAAAAGTTGAATACTGATGCAAAAATGAAAAAGTGTCCCCTAGAAAGGATGAAAACATAGATTTTCCAGTTTAATTCAGAAAAAGGAATAAAGAGAAATAACACACAGTTAAAACCAAAATTACCTGTTATTTAGAAAGAACTGACGTATAAAGGAGCTCATGGAAAAAGCTATGATCACAAACAAATTTCTAATAAAAAAATGAGAGTGGCAATTCTTAAAAATCTGAAAAGAAATTAACCAATTATTCAATCATAAGAGGTTATATTTTAAAAATAAGTAAACAAAACAGAAAACAAAAAATAGAGAAAGGAAAAACAAAACCAAACGTTTCTTTGGAAAGTCCAATAAAATAATCTGTCAAGTCTAATTGAAGATAAAAAGAGAAGAAATATAATACATGAGAAAAGAAAGAGTCATGGGTCCTGAAAGATTATAGAAATTAGAAGAATAGCATGTATAAATCTAATGTAATAAATTTTAAAATCTAGAGAAAATTGAAAATTTTAGATTAAAAAAATCTACCAAAGTTGGCTAAAGAAATAATACAAAAACATAAACAAACCAATAAAGATTGGAACAGTAACAATGATCCTTTGTTTTAAAAGGAATCAGACCCAAATAATTTTACACTTGGATTCTACTTTATCTTTAAAAGACAAAACACTTCAATGTTTCTTTTAAGCCATTTCAGACACTAATATCTTATAAAGACAGAACATAAACAAAACCACAGAACTATTTCACTTATGAAAATAAATGCAAGACTGCAAAATAAAATATTATCTTACCAAAAACAATCATTATAAAATTGAACTTCTAATACAGTACTATATTAAGAAATCAATCAACACAATTAATTAATTTGTAAATTAAAAGAGGAAGACCTTATGATTGATTAATTTTAGGAACCATTCTTGGTTTAAAAACAAAAATGATAACAAAAAAACTGCAGCACTTAAAGTTGATGAGGAGCATTTACCAAAAACAGACAGCAAATGCCATATTGATGTTGAGTGCTGCTCAGTGTATGGACAATGTCCAGACAATCTCTAGTGTCTACCATGAGTAGTTCTAGGATGGGGCATCAGGTCAAGGTATTAACAACTCCATCCTACACAATACCCTACCTTACAGGGCTGTATTTTCCCAGTCCTTCACCCATAAGTAATTGCTGATGTGACATGGAAATATCCAGTTCTCCATTCATCTTGGCCCTAACTGCTTTAGCATTCACTGATGACCTTAGCCAGAGCTGAGTCACAACTTTCTTCATTATGGATTACAAAATGGTGATACTCTAATTGTATCATTTGCTTCATATTTATTAGCTGCCATTCTTCTTTATGAGGAACTATCTCTCTCATTAACTGATTTTATTGGATTTTCCTGCTATAAACTTCTACTGGAAAGGCAGGATAAATATTTGATTCCTTATGCTTAATAACCAATTTTCAAAAGAAGGAGTAGATTTACAAATCCAATGGCAACTCATGAGGATTCTTTTTTCGTCTTTTTCTTTTTAAACTTTTTCCCCCTCATTTGGGGTATCTATTCATCATCTATACATCTGGAAAAAAGCAGTCCTTGAACTGATCTGACACTTCCAGCTGGGGCCCCATGTTATTACTGACTGATCTTACACTTACAGGTGAGTCACATTGCTCACCTGTTGGACACATAATCTCACAGAACATCCACTTCAAAGTTACCATGCAGCCCACAAAATGCCAAATGTCCCCCTCTCCTGGTTAACATGACTGACTGCTGCCTCCTTACAAATTACAACTAATCCTCACTCAAATTTGCTCTCCCTGTGGATAAGATTTATTTAGATATTTGATCAGAGAATTGCCTCCACTTTCTAACAATACCCCATCTAGAACAAATCTGTGTTTCTTTCGACTCTCCCCCAAACTACCCAATCAAAGCCCAAATCCAGGTTCTTTCGAATACCCTCTTACTGAGGTGCTTCCTTCTCCAGTCATCCAGCCTCCTCCCCCCAACAGCCCCAGTTCCACTTGGGGTACATTCTCCCTTGCTGTAAATAATGAGAAAAAGAAACCCAACTTGTTCAACTACAGGTGTTCCTGCTGGTCTTTTGCTGAAGAAAATAGAAGATTTTATATTTATATACAAAATTAAATATATATTTGAATATTTTACATCATTATTTTATAAGATACATGTAAACAACATGATAACATCCATGGATATATATATGTATTATTCACATGCATGATATGACTTGAATCAATAAGTATGATGAATACCTTCAATATTAGTCAATATTTTAAAGTTACTTTCCCAAAACATTAAAAAAATTCAAGTTCAACCAGAAAGATATGAAAGTATTTGACTTGCGACATCTGAAGTCATTGCCTCATTAGACATATGTGAAGATCAATGTGTGTATATGTGCATGTGTTCCAATCCTTTACTGTTTGTTGGATGCTTAACTTCTCCCAGTTTTGTCAGTGGGAGATAGCTGGCTCTGGCTTATCTGACTTTGGCACAGCACCATTCATCTCTGAAAGCATCCTTGGGTTTTGGCACACAAAGATGTCCCAGGCTCATCTGATGTATTCCCTTCCCCAGACCTGAATAAAATGTTTAAAAGTCAGTTACTTCAGACATTGCAAGTCAAATACTTTCACAGTTTGCTGGGTGAAGTTGAATTTTTAAAAAATGTTTTGGGTAAGAAATTGAAAGATATTTACTCATATTGATGGTGGTTATACTTGTTGACTCAGTAATTTCATTTTGGAGAACCTAACAGAATAAAAGTTGGAATATGTAGGATACATCCTCCATAGGGATGTTTATTGTAACACTGATTATGTTGGCAGAAGAAAGGAAACTGAGTATCCACCAAAGGGGAATGGGGAACTAAGTTAGGGTATATCCAGAGCATAGAGTATTATGCAACTCTTTTATAAAAATAAGTTGGAACTATAAGTGAAAAATAGCCATAAAATACTAAAAAACAAAAGAAACATATTACAGTGTTAAGATATATAGCATGTTCTACTTTGGAGAATAAATTCATTCTCTACTTATATTTTTATTTGTTATGGAAAAACAAGTTTAACACATGGTTAACTCAGAGGAGTGGGAATGGACCCAAGCCATTTACTTTGTTTTAGTGTGTAACACTCTCTCTCTCTCTCTCTTCCTTTTTATTTAAAAAGAAAAAAAATAAGTCAACAATAACCCAAGTAAAAAACTGGAATTTGATTTAAGTAGTTTTCTCATTGATAGACAATTCATGAAACAAAAGACATTTTAGGGAGAGAGTGAGCCAGGAATTTCAGTTGACAGTTTCTTAATCCAGGCCTGGGTTTCTCTGGGGAGCATGGCATCTACGCCTCCACTGCAAAATACCCAACCTGCCATATCGAGCCCCAGATCACCTATTAAGAACAGGGGTGGTACAGTTTAAAGAACTCCTTTTACTTCTTTCTTAACCCACTCTTACAAAGAGAAAGGCACCTGATTCCTCAATTGTTGGGGAGAAAATTTCACCTTATAGCTTCATAGACTGCCCTTTAACTAAAGTTTGCCTTTGGCCATTGACCACAAAATGTACATACACATAGACATTTTATGGGACCGTGGACAAAACAACTCCAGGAAAAGTACCTGCAGTCATTATAGTGTGGTGATTTAAAAATAAATTAACAGAGCCTTTCAAAGATATGGGCACTAAAGCCAAATGAAAAAGAAAGCTGAAATGAGAAAAAGGTTCATCCTAACCACAGCAGAAGGACTTTCTGCCTGAAGTAATTTCCGTTTTCCGGGTGAGTGGGTTTGCATTCTGGCTCCTCTAATGCAATAGTTCTATGTATGAGTAATTTTTTAGTTCCACTCAGCAATTCTAACTCCACTGATAAAACCTGGTTGTGGATAAAATAGTATGTTTACTCTTATCAAAATGCATTTCCATGTAAGAGTAAATTGTGACAAGCAGAAAAAATATATTTCCACTAAAGATGCTATAATCAAACCATAGTTCTGCTCACGACCATGAGAGCTTTCAGTAAGCACGCTATGTGGTTTTAGCCTAATTTGCTGGTGGCACAATAGTCTCAAGCTATTCTTTTGTTTGTTGTTTTTAAGGCATGAGGCATTATCCAGAAAGTACACTTTGCCTTCAAGCCTAATGTCATAGGAACAGGAAGGCTAATAATTCTCCTCTTTTTCTGAACACATTTCTCATTTATCTTTCCGGGGATTCAACAGAGTTGAGAGGAGGCAACTCACCCTTAGAATCACATGACTTGATTTTAAGGCCTGGTGCTTTGAGCACCTACTTGTCACTAGCTTCTGCTCTGTTACTCTAAATAATTTAGATGCTTTGGGGGTGCAAGAGGCGGGGATGGTTAGTATTCAGTCTTCTCCCCAAGCAAAAATACTCAAGCATTTCCAGTTTCAGAGGAGGGCATAAGTACTGCAATTTTTTCCATTAGTGACTATGGGACTTCTCTGACTTCACCTAAATTTTAACTCTTAGAGAATATCCTCAGTCTCAAATGAGTTTTACCTTCCAGAAAATAAATGAATAAATAAATAATGTGATGATGATGATGATGATGATGATGATGATGAAAAAAGTTATTTTTCTATCTGTACTATCTGTGGGAGCACTGCTGTCCCTTTTCTTATCAGCCTTTTTTCCCTCCATGGAGAGTTGATGCTAGCTCCAGGTCCCTTCTCTTCTGAATTGCAAGCTCCCTCCTGCCTTCCATTCATGGAATGGAAACCTCTGTCGGTCTTGGCAAACACTTGGTCAATACTTCAGTTTTTGTCTATTATAGCTGGTATATGAGAGCTACCATTCTAGGTATAAAGCATTTCTTCTTTACTACTTTAAATGATTTTAATATAAATATACTTTATTTTTTTTTAAAAAAACCCCACAGACTAGCACAATGCCAAGTGCTTAGTAGACAATACATATTTATTGAATGAAACATTCTCAATCCTGAATCTATCTCATACATACGATGCTTAGATATTGCAGCTGTGCATAGATGAAAACAGATGTAATAGGATAATACCATACCAAATTTTAATTTATGTATTATGTAAATTTTAATTTATGATAATACATAAATTTTAACTCAAGTTTGAAACTGAGTTACAGACATACTCTCCCTTTACTCCTAAAGTTAAGGAATATTTTTCCTAACACAAAGACATCCTTACATAATCACATTACAAATTATCAAAATCAGAACATTGTCATGAATACTCTAATGTTCCATACTTGTTTAAATTTAGCCAATTTTGCTACTAACATCCTTTATAGCAAAAGGGGAAAAACTCAGTCCAGGATCAACCTTGTGTTTGTGTTGTATTCCTTTAACCTCCTTTAATCCCTCCTGAACTTCACATTTTTGATGAGCACAGGTCAGTGACTGTAGACTGCTGCTTCTTCCCAGGGGCTGTAGGCTATGCCTTATAGGGATACCACAGGGACAGTGGTGTGCCCTTTGCAGTTCATTAAAGCAGGAGGCACATGTGTGTTGGTTATTACTGATGACATTAGCTTTGGTTACTTGCTTTAGGTATTGTCCGCTAAGTTTTTCCACAGAGAAGTTGCTGCTTTCCCCTTTGACATCAGTAAGCCATTTGTGGAAGTTGCTTTGAGTCTATGTAAGATACATCCAATATTTTGATCTTTTCTCCTTCTTTTTAAATTTCTTCTTGCATCCCACAGTATTTTCTCAAGTTAAACTGACAATATCCTTCCTTTACATAAAATATTTTGTAATGGTTTGGGCAATTCTCTAAAAATAGAATTTGTTCACTGTGATAACTTTATTTATCAGCATCAGAATTTGGTAGGAAATCATTCAAACTCTTCTTCCTTTTGTGTGAGAATGATAGCAGACAATTCTCCTGCAATTAAACTAGTCCCATAATTCAGCAAAACCATTTAAAGAACCATCGATTAAAATGCACTAACAGTAAATACTCAAAAGGACATCGGTTCAATATTTCTGAAAGTAGACTTCTAGGCAAGAGGTGAGAGTGAGAAAGTTGGAGATGACAGGCTAATGCCAAGGTTATTTAAACTCAGTAACAAAGGCAGTTCTGAATTATCTTGGCGTGTTGCAGATGCACTTTTAAGTTACGATACACATTTCCTCCAGCAAAACAGGGAGCCTCTCAACTTGAAATTAAATGATGACTAATTACTTTTCACACTCTATTTTCTTGAAGTTGCTAGAGTGAACATTTCTTTGTTTTACAAATGTTCATTTGAATATAAAGCTTTCTGTTGTATTCTGTGTAATCTCTCCATCTCTCAGGATGTTCCTCCTCTGTCTTTAATTTTAAATGTAAAATTCGTTCATGGGTGGTGAACAGAGAAGAGTTGTAGAAGAAGTGATGGAACTCCTGCTGGGCAGGAAATATGAAACTATTCACCCAAACCAGAAACATACTGATTCAGCTCTCTGAAGATCACCGAAAAACCATTTGTGGTATTTTCTCTGAGGCTCCCAGTAGGATGTGGTTTCAAGAGTTTTTAGCAGTCAAGAGAATATACCTCCTCAATGACAATGAAATCTCTCTAACAATGTGGTCCATTCCTGTAAAGTTTCACTGGATCAGCAAAAAGCACCTACCTGCAGAGCACTAGCCCCCATACACAGCAGCTTCCCGGCGGCTCCCATTCTGAGATCCTGATGCCATTGGTCTGGGATGTGGCCTCACAGTCAGGGCTTTTAAAAGCTCCCCTGATGATTCTAACAGCAACCAAGTCTGGAAACCACTGCTGTCGAGGGTTTTTATTTCCCCCTTAAGATCAAAATTAAAATTCTAGGCTCTCTATGTGTGCAGATTTCTGTGATTTGCTGTATTTTCACGATTCCCTTTCTTAGCATATTTCTATACACTTGAATGCACAAACACACACACAATTTATCTAGGCTGTTTTGGGCACTAGGGATTGCTAAAAATTTCAGAAACTAATGAGTTAAAAATACCTTTTGGGGGGGGTTTATTTTAGAGAGTAATAAATTAGAAATGGCTATCTTTTTCTCCCGTGCAAATTCCACCGTACACGTCACATAGCTGCTTCCTCTTGCTCTGGGTTTCCATCACTATGATGTTTTCTGATCACAGTGACAGCTGATTCAGCTCAGTGGGGTTTTTATAACAGTACCATTTGCTGAATGCATCCTACTTGCCAAATGCTTCAGGCATAAATTTTTAAAAATGATTTTTAAACTGAAATCATTAGTTTTAAAATAATAAGAAGAGAGCTGGGATTGAAAGCTGAGTCTAGGAGGCTCCAAAATCATCATAGTGTCTACTGAGGAAGCTTCTAGAGGACATCTCTTTTCCATGGATTAGACCAATGTTCATCCCAGAATTTTCCTTGGTGATTGTTGGTTTATAAGTGATCATGTGTCATAAGGTCTCCTGAAAAGGACTAGCAATATTCATAGTTGAGATAGGTTAACCCACTCTCTCCTGAAGAACAAACAAGGACATGTGGAGCCTTGATCTCCTCTGGCTGCCATTTTGTGGCACAGGATAAAAGAGCCTTAATTTGAAGCTAATGTTGAGAACAAAAGAAGGTGCCCAAACAACCACCAATGGGGCCAACATTATCCATGGGCAAATACGCAGCTGCCTAAATAAATGATTTCAGAGGTACTGAAAGAACAGTTTCACAACAACTCCTTTCTTCCTCTAGGTGCCTGAAATCCTAGAAGAAAGACACTGATTTAATATTTGAATGAAGACTTAACATGCGTGCCGCTCAGGACAAACTCACTCAGTGACTCATATCCAGTGGTTGAATTGACAAATTTCCTGTGAATGCAGAGACAGATGGTGGAAAGAACATCTAAGCCAGGTGCAGTGAGGGATGTTGAAGAGGAGGATGTTGTCTGGGTGGTCCTAGGCCTGTCTCCAAGACAGAGTGTAGAATCTCCTACTCTGGCAATATATTCTAGTTGAGACGGTTTTCATGTCATTCTACTTGAAAGAAGGAAAATGCTAAGGGATTTTGTAACCATTTTTGTGTGTGTGTGTGTTTCTTTTAACTTTAACACATGTATAAATTCAAATATCTGCTTCCACAATCAGGACACAGAAGAGTTTCTTCCACTCCATACACCTCTAATGTTACACCTTTGTGGTCATCCCTCTTCCTGTAACCTTCTAGCTACCTTTGGTCTGTTCCCCAGTACTTCAGTTTTGTTGAGTCTGTTCAGTAAGTGGAATAATACAGTATGTAAATTTTTGAGACTAACTTTCACTAAGCATAATGTCTGTGTGATTCATTCACATTGTTCTATCAATATTTTGTCCCCTTACTGGATACTATCCCACAGCTCATCCATTCATTCATTAGTTGAGGGGATTTGGATGACAAAGTGGGTATCCTTGTCTTGCTCCTAAATAAGAGGAAAGCATTTAGCTTTTCACCATGGAAGAGGATGTTAGCCATGGTTTTGTAGATGCCCCTTACCAAGCTGAGGAAGTTCCCTTACGTTCTTAGTTTGCTGAAAGTTTTCACTATGAATAAATGTGAAGTTTTTAAAATGCCTTTTCTGTGTCATCTAACCTAATCATGTGTTTTTTTCTTCTTTATGCTGCTAATTTGATGGATCATATTGATAGAATTTCGAATACTGGACAAGCCTAGCATTCTTGGAACAAACTGTACTCACTGTGATAATGTTCTTTTAAATATGTTGCTGGATTAGATTTTATTGATGAATATTGCTGGACTATTTTGTTGAGGATATTTGTGTTTTTATTAATGAAGGCTACTGATCTGTAATTTTATTGTACCATGTGGCTTTAGTACCAACATAGCACTGGCTTCATAAAATGACATATAAAATGTTCCTTCATCTTCTATTTTCTGGAAGAGAGTCTGTACAATTAATGTTATTTCTCCTTTAAAAGTTTAATAGAGGTCTGGGTATTTCTTTCTCAGGAGACTTTTAACTTACTTTTAAAAAAATTTAGAATTCATTTTTGAAGTTTATACAGGGTTATTTATTTCAACATGGATAAATTTTAGTAGTTCACAGGTTTTGAGGAATGACTCCATTAAATCTAAGCTGTTCAACTTCTGTGTGTATGGTTATTTTTAGTATTTCCTTTTTTTTTCTTTTTGGTTTCTTTCCTTGCAAAGATTTTTTCCCCTTTTCATTTATGGTAGATAATGGTAATCTGTTCCTCCTTTCCTTCCTTTCTTTCATTAGTCTTATCTAAGTCTTACCGATTTTATTGCTCTTTTCAAAAATGGAATAAAATAAAATAAACCGAAACAAGCTTTTTCACCAGTCCTCTTTTTCTGTTTTCCACTTCATTAATTTCTGCTCTTTATTATTTCCTTTCTTCTGTTTGCTTAGTTTTATGTTGCTCTTCTTTTTTACTTTCTCAAGGAGAAAATTTGATGATTCGGGATTTTTTTCCCCCTTATACCAGCCTTTAATGGTGTGAGCTTCCCCTGATTGCTTCCTCTTCAGAGCCCACCAATCACTCCTCATCGCTTCTTTCCAAGTTTCGTGGTGGCTTTCAGTGGGAGACACAGGATATAATATTCTTCCACTGGCTCACCCAGAGCCAACTGGCCATATAATTTTTCTAGGCATCCTCTGCCAAATAAAATACCTCTATTTCACATTATCCAAGCACACAAAACCTTCATTTTATAAACAGTGAGATAAAAGTGTGCCTCTCCTCTGGTGGTTTGTCAGAAGCATACACTTAAAGCTAATAGCTACAGTGATAAACCCTTTCACACTTTTTATTAATCATTCTTCCAAACTCTTCCATTAGAGAAAAAGTATGGTTAACCTCTCTTTATACAAGAAAACCAAAGCTGTCACAAGAGATGTCAACTAATCAAGAGATGTAAAAGTTCAGCCCAGCACCCAAATCAAATGGCACAAGAGAAGAAACAAAAAAAACAAAAACTGATGCCTTGTGGACATTCCAGTGGCTCCCATTCAATCCCTAATCTATTTGGCTAGACCGAGAAATAGCAAATGGATTCAAATCAATTAAAGTAGCTGAATTTATTGCACCCATTTATTTTCCAGGGTTTATAGAGGAAAAAAGTAAGAGAATGAGCCAGGGATCTGCTTCCACACCCTGCGACTGCTGACTTGCCCTTCACTCTCAGCTGTCAATAATACAATGATACTCCCTCTCCTCCCATTTTTTGAACTTTAGTATTTACTTTTGTCAGGAAGGCCAGATTCCTTCCAGCATCTGTCTTTGTAGACCTTTATTAATTCATATAGGAATCAACATAAACAATGCACAATCACTGAGGTCCCAATAGATGAGGCCCCAGCCTGTATATCAGTCCCTCACATACCACATTTTGTCACAATTGTGTTGATGCTGACCCCTTAGAGCCCCTTAATCATAATTTGCTCCCCTGGCCCCTGGCACTGATCTTGTAAAGATGGACTACAAGGAAATCCCTTAAAAAACAGAAATCAAGATATCTTCCTTTATATGTTTCCTATTATATTCTTTACTTTGACCATTATAGTAAAATTAGAGCTTTGAAGTTTGTTTTCGAAAGATTTGCATAAGCAATTAAAATAAACCCATCAACAGAACAGGTCCTTTCTGCCACGGATTAGCTAATAGAGAATCATGTTTTATACCTAGCATACCAATTGTCAAAGAATTTGAACCCAGAAAAAGAAAGTGAATTAAGCCCTGATATAATTCTCAACTTTATTTGAACTTTCTTGGGTGATTTATAAGGCTCCTCTTAAATCCCACAGCATCTTCACAATAATCATCAATCAAATTTGGGCAACAGCTGTGCAGAAGTGACAGTGAGTGGAGAATCCCGGTTAACAGAATGTCAGCTAATCAAGAGTTCACTCTCTAGGCACTGTTTGAGGCACCAAGAAGAATTTATTTAAATATTGACATAAATGACAATCCCTTCATCCGAGACACCCTGCACTCACTGACCTGTCTGAATCTTCTTTATCGTGCCTGTAGTCAACTGCCAGCAGAATCCTGGACACAGATTGTCAACATCTGGATCATAAAACAGAAAAAATATGATGTTTAGTAAAAATGATATGAGGGTGATACGTGGAGCCGTCGACATCTCAGTATCTGTGCACTGGGAAGAGACATGAACTTGCCTTTCTCAAAAGAGCTCTGATTTCTTGGTGATTAGTTCATGTTTCCCATACTAACTGCTCAGACAGCATCATGCTTTATCTTTCTTGTCATCCGGGCATGATTGCCAAGAGTCCAATATAACTTGAACGTTATTCATTTCCTAACTGACATAAGTAGAACAGTCACTAATTCTCAGGACTACCAGGAGCCTCATGAGGGGACACCACCATGCCTATTATCTGCCACGACATTCCCTGCTCAGATTTCTTTATGCCTTTTCTTTTCCTGTGACTCTAGGTTTTTCTATTCTAGCATGACACAGTAAAGCTGCATGGACTATTATAGTCCCCCAGGCAAGCAAGGCTTCCCTTCCTGCAGGGAGTTTGGATTCTACTCCCACTCTCCTGTTTCCCTGGCCATGGGAAAACCACACATGACCCAATGCAGCTTCTGTATCGTTTGCTCATCTGTGATTGGTAAGTATGTGATTACCAATTAGTAATTAGCTAATTTGTTTATAAAAACACATTGAGTCAGGGCAAACAGCACATAATTTTGAATTTAAAAATTAAAGACACAATTTAAAATATTGTGTCTTCTTGACGTACCCTCTTCCAAGTAGGGATGCCAAATCCAGTCTGTGTGTTTCAGGTCTTTCAGCCAAAGTTCCTTGGCTCAGGTTTTGAGCAGTTTTATGAATTCAGAATTTTTTTTTTCATAATTTCACTTCAAGATATATTCGTCTCTAGAAGAAAAACTCACCTGAGCTAAACTAACCACAGTCAAATTTATAAGCGAGACCACCAATGGATAATTTATAGTGAGATTCAGATGCAGCTGAGGAGCCATGTTGGCTTGCTCGGTGAGTGGCAATCCCTCTAGTAAGGTTTAGTACTACGGAGAAAAGTTGAGATGAACAGACGTTTGGTGATGTGACATCAGAATAATCATGGTAGATGTCCCTAGACAGTTGTCTCCAACAATGTTGTCCCCAATAGTTTTGTTCTCAATGGGGAATTGACAAGGTTGGGAGACATTCTGGGCTATCACAACTGGAAGGGGGTGCTACTGGCATCTACCAGGTTGATGCCACAATGCACAGCACAGGCCCCCACAAAAAGTGTAAGCTGTCTGTCCCCACATGTGAATAGTGCTGAGGCTGAGAAATTCTGCCTTAAGAGGTAACTCTACCTACATCTTAAATTTCTTTTGTCATTTTCTTCTTCCCTACATGTAAGCAAAGTGCAGCAATATTACTCAATAAATCAAATCAACTCACTAATTTCCCTATAGTGCCAACAAAATGCTAGCTATCAAATATTCCAGTTGTTCCACAGAATCAGCTGTGAATGCTTTCTGGCACATTTATTCTTCCTCTGAGTGAGAGATGACAGTATTATTTAAGAATGTGGTTTTTTTTTAGGTATCATGTGTGTGAGAGGAGAGTGAGCTGGGAGGAAAATAGCAAGATTCTTATCAAGCCACAAAAAGGTAAAAAGCACACACCTTGGACTGGATAAATGCACAGAGAGTTGTCCACATCGATCACTTTCCCCAAAACAGCCCGAAGATTTCAGTATGAGCACTGTTCCTGGGAGGTGATCCTAAGAAACATAGGTATACGGAAGGAAAAGGACCAAAGTGTGTTTTAGTCATTTATGCTGTGGGCAACTGGAGCTCAATCCATGGGGGACTTTGGAAAGCAGGAGAGTTCCACCCACTGAGTGGGACAGTGGCCAGGCATTCCCCCACCACTATGTCCTTTTCTGATGTGAATGAGCACCACTTGGGGCCACTAACTTATTTTGCACAGACTAAACCATCCTTGGGCAAAGTCACAAACACTCACAGGAAGCCAACAAGATAGGGATGAGCCTCCAGCTGTATCTGCTACAAGACCTGCTGGGACAAGAGTGAGCTCAGAACAAAATGGCCATTTTATCAGTGGTAGGGAGAAGGCGACTTGGGTCTGATGCTAAAATCAAAGGCAGAATATTCCCAGAGCCGCTGGCCTCTCCTGTGGATCATGGACACTGGACCTCAGAATCCTTATCCCAGGGAAGAACCCTTGTTTGTGGCCAAGCAGCTCAGAGAGGATGAAAGCCAGCATAAGAGGCTCTCTGGATGCAGGTGCATATCTAGTGAGAGACCCATAGAAGCTTCACCCCCAGACTTCTCTGAGAGGTGGAGGTTGATGCACCAGAAGAGAAGTTGCTGATTTATGTGTGGGGGCCAGAAGATGGAAAGAGAAGTCCTTTCCCTTACAAAGACTTACATGAGTGAACAATTCAGTCATGCAAGTCTTATACCCTCACTGGCAGCTCCCAAAGTCCCAGAGTCCTTATTCACAGGACCCAAGCATTGTCTTATATATTGAATAAATGTCATGTCTGTCCCTACATGTATTATTATTTTTCACACAAATTCTTTTACAAATATGACTTTTAGTCATTATGATCTTTTCAATCAATAGAAACTATATGCATACAGGGGCTTATAAAAATTTGTACAATTTTTAAAAGAAACTGCCAAAATTAAACTTCCCATGTGTTATTTCATTTAAAACTTGCAACAACACTCTGCAGAAAGCATTGCATTATTTCTATTTTGCAGATAATGTAACTAAGGTGCAGAGCAGTTAGGTGACTTAC
Source organism: Geosciurus inauris (assembly GCA_004024805.1). Lineage (NCBI taxonomy): Eukaryota > Metazoa > Chordata > Mammalia > Rodentia > Sciuridae > Geosciurus > Geosciurus inauris. Next base: position 11,459 of record PVHX01018336.1, on the reverse strand, counting down.
CTGAAGCCACAGAGTATGAAAACAGAATCTAATTAAAGCCTGCCGCGCTGCCTCTGTACTGCCCATTCTCAGTATAAATCCATGTACAAAACAATCTAAGCAAATAAGAAAATCAAAGTAATCTGAGCATACTGACATTTACAGTATTGTCTTACCTGATGCTCCAAGTGTCATACATTTCATTTTTTCATGAATAGACTGCCAGTGTGTCTGAACACAGGTCCAAGACACTCACCCAGCACTGTCCTGCCTTCTGCGACTGGCAGGCTCTCATGAAGAGACAAAGGTGACTCCCATGCCAAGCCTTCTTTCTCAGCTTTCGTATTTATTGTGAACTTTTTGATACAAATAATTGACAACTTTGCAGGAAACACAACTTGGAATGGCTGCTGAAGTCTCAAGCACCTCCACTCTGGCTAGTCCCTGGACATGGAGTGCTAGTGCCAGCCTCCTCCACATCATGGGACTCTACGCCCTGTTGAATGGTAGACAACCAGGGGGCCCTTGGTCTAAATAGGCTAGTAATGTTCTTCTTTCCAGGATGGAGATTTAGGCTGGAAACTGAAAACTACACAGTCTGGGTTGTAGGAACAAACTCACATACCTAGTGGGACCCTAGAGAGGAGATCTCTGACGCTGCTGCCGCAGGCCCTGGGACTCTCCTTCCAGCTAATTCTCTGATATCTCAGAGTTATTCCACTAAATACCAACTTTCACTTAAGCTATCCAGAATCTGCTTCTGGGCTCAAATGGGTACTGTCACAGGAGTCCAAGACCCATCAGAGATAAGACCATCCCCAGGATGGGATCAAGTCTTAGGGAGCTCACAAAGGAGGGAGGAGAACTTATGCACTACAGAGGGCAAGGGACAGAATAGAGCTATAGGGGCACAATGTGACAAAGTAGAAGGAGTTTGACAGGAGAGATGGGAGAGACACCTAGTCAGAACAGACACCACAGAACATGGTGTGGAGTGCAGACATCAGGAGGGAGAAGCCTGATGTGGCCACGCTGTGGGATGGGACTGGATAAAGCCTGGACAAAGGCTTAAGAGGAACTCTTTTCCCAGTGTGATCCTTTGTAGCCCCTCCAACATGGCAGCCTGTGGATGAAAACACAGCTTGATGTATTGACTGATACACTTTTTGTTCATAATACTTTTTTCTCCTTCTTGACCCTTCTCCATTCATTCTTGTAAAATTCTACACTATTCCCCCAGGGAAGGGGTGGTTTCATAGAAACCAGAGAAAAACAAGAGTCAATTCTTAGAATTTCCTGGGGAGGGGACAATAGTTAGGACACAAAAACAGAAATAATGCAGGACACATATGGAGAGAAGCCTTCCAGTTCACATCATTTCAATAAAATGATGATAATAAAAAGAAGAGAGGCCCCCGGGCAAGGATTGGGACTTATTAAAGAACAATTTTAAAACAAACAGTAGCAACAACAGTGGGCAATGGCTTGGTGCTAATCCAGGGATCTTCATTCCAGGCCACTTGAAGTAGTAATGGATTTTGAATCCCCAAAGGAGGCAGCTTGTCAGTCACCAAGTTGGCGCAACACACTGCAGTGCTCACGGGATTTCCAGAAAATGCGTTCCTGCGCCTTAAAAGTTGGATCCTGACTGCTGGGAAGCTTTCAGGAAAACCCAGTTTTCTGGCTTTCTCTTCCTACCAGTGCCTCTTGTGCACACTGATCTCTATGACTGGATTCCCACCTTCCACTGTGCGTCACTTTCTGCCCGCAGATGTGTCCTACAAACTTCTTCCCCGCCAGCATCCATTCCTTCATACAAGATGTATCTGTTTCTCTGGTGAGCCTCCATTCCCTGCCCAACCCTTCATTCTCTACCCTTTGCTGCCTTACTAGGTGTTCTGGAGATGGTCTGCAGACCCTGTGATCCAGGTCTCCTTGGTTCTGGATTTGATTGGTTTTTCCAAATAAGAGGAGCCAGGAGAGGTGCATTAAGTGGGGAGGAGATATAGGGTGTTTATTCCTCCATCCTACGACCTGTCTTGCTACAGACCTGGCGGGAGCAAGGTCCACATCCCCCACACTAATAACCCCATCTGCTGGCTCTTCCTCTCAGGTCCCACCTTTCTCCAGCAACACTTCCTTCCCCCTATCCCTTCAGGCTTGGAATGGTGATAGCATCCCACTGGGTGTTTTGCTATCCCTTCTGGAGTCCCTTGACCCAGCAACACTTCAGTGAAGAGTCTCCTCATTGGACTGTCCTCAGTTAAGTCTTTTGCATGTCATGTGTCTTGCTGGCACCCCAGCAACTACAGATTTCCTTCAGTGCTAGTTGTTTTCCTTATTGGAGGGGACTTTGCAGTAATGATAACTCCTTACTAGATCATGCAATTCTAGCTTGTATATAATTTTCAAGCAGTCCCACTATTGTAAGAAAGAATATTGTCTGGTTGGGATGGAGTCATTTTATGTTTTAGATCTGAAATGTTTCCCAAAGGCTCATGTGTTAAAGAGTTGGTCCTGAATGCAGCAACTTTTAGAGAAGGGACTTTTAGGAAATGACTGGATCATGAGGGCTCTAACCTCTTCAGTAGATTAATCCATTGATGGGTTCATAATTTGAATGAAATATCCAGAGGTAGTAGAAACTGTAGGAGATGGATCTAACTGGAGTATGTCCTTCCTTGTGACTGTGTTCTTGGGGACTATAGCTTCTCTGCTCTGATCTTTCTCTCTCTCCCCCTCCTTCCTTCCCCACCAATACCTGAAAGTCAATTCTTTCAGGTATTTTGTCACAGTGACAAAAATCCAACTAACACATGGCTGTAGATTGTCATGAGAAAAAGGAGGATCTGGTTTAACAGAGTCTTTGATTAGAAATCCAGCCATGCCCATTCTAGCCCTGAAATTATCACATGAACTCAGACAAATTCTTAAAGCCTAATGTTAAAGACTAAGTCTTAAGTTTAACCTTTCATGTGTATCTGTTTTCCTAACTTAAACCCATCTTCATTTAGTAACCTGTCCTCTGATAATAATATTATTTGTTTTTATCTGTCTTTCCCATTGGGCAGTGAAATCGAAGGTCAAATCTACCTCATCTTTGCAACCCAGTACCTACACAGTGTCCGGCTCAAAGTAGGTGAGAAATATACTTGTTTTCTGAATGAATAGAAAGACAATCTCTCTGCTTAAATGGCCTGGAACATAGAAAATGCTGTTTGGTTCCAGACAGCTACAAAACCCCCCAATCCCTCTGACAGCACAGGATGCAGTGTGCTGTGATGGTTTATTGTGGGCCTCTGGAGTTAGGCTGTTAACTTCCTGACTCCTCTCCTTACAAACTCTATAGCATGGGTCAGGTTGCTTAACCTCTGTGTGCCTCCATATCTCAAATAATAGGATAAAATTGTATCCCATTATTAGTAGGATAATAATAGTGCCTATTCATTGAGCTGTTTCATGGCTCCCAGGCACATAATTATCATCCAAACATTGTTAATTATTGTTGTTGTTAATACATAGGGAAACCTTCTGCCATCCCACATATTTGCTAAGAGAATTATTATAAAACTGAACTTGTCAATTAAGATAGTCTAGGCCAATGTGAAAATAATAATGTCAAAGTGTTAAAAAAATTTTAAAGGGTTTTAAAGGACTCTCTTAAAAGAATTTTAATTACTAAATAAAATGTGGGGTATGCACAGTATAGAATTTTATATAGGAGTTAATATAGTTGTTCTCAACTGGGAGCAATTTTATCTTCAGGGAACATCTGGCAATATCTGGAGACATTTTTGGTTGTCACACTTGGGTAAGTATTTGGCATCTAGTGAGTATAGATCAAGAATGCTGCTAAATGTCCTACAAAACACAGGACAGTCCTCTACAACAAAGAATTGTCTAGCCAAAATGTCAATAGTACCAACTTGGTTTGACTCACTCCCTTACTTGGCTAAGCAAGGTAAGGCCCTTGGCTGTGCCCTGGCTGTTTCTGGAGCGCTCTTGCTGTGAGCTGTCTTTCTGCGTTGGAGGCAGCTTCGACCTCAGAAATACACTGCTTACATCAGCATCCTCTTGGGTAATATATTTTTAAAATGTTTACAAAGTAACCAGGAAGGGTCAAAAATTAGAGAACAATTGAGAACATCTCCACTCATGTCCATTTGTTCTTGGAACTCATGACCAACATTAGAGCCACTAAGAGCAGGGTTGCTGTTCCGGGTATTGGTGTACAACTAGGGACATTAAGCACTGCCTCACTGCCCACAACATGTTGTTTCATACACTGTCCTCACCAAGGTTGGGTTCTGTCATCATCTTGTTAGATCCTGGGCCATGGGTGTTTGGGTCTTGCCCTCTAAAACCTATAGGCTGCCATTTCATTTCCTTAAAATCATCTTATCAATATGCATTTAATGCCTACTTCACTTGATGCCTCATTTCAGAGGTTTTGTTTTGTGTCAGTGTATGTGTTTCTCAAATGGGTCCATATTCATTTTCACAGTTTCTGGCAAGAAATCTCCTTTTAGTGAGAGCGTAGCCAAATCTATCACCTCAGAAGTCACTTGTCTGTTCCCTCATTGTGTCATTCCCTAACCCTCAAGTCCTCTGCTATAGTGAGTAGGATTGCTAGGTTCTACCACATGTGGGTGGTAGGCTCTGTGTACGATTAAAGTCACAAAAATGAACACCATAGCTAACAACCAAGTTAGCTGAGACAGAATTCTTTTTAAAACTGCTGAACATCTTATGATTTATCAGTTCCATTTCAGGTGCTAGCTAGAGAAATGTTTCATGTGTGTGGAAAGATGCAGATATAAATGTTTATCATTGGAAACAACGGGAACAACCCAAATATTCATCAGTGTTATAATTACTAAATAAAATGTGATGTATGCACAGTATAGAGTTTCATATAGCTCTTAACAGGAAGAATCTGCTCTCAGAGGTAAAAACACAAATAGATCTCCAAGAGATAAAGTCTTAGAGAGCAAGTCCCCAGGGATACACACAAAACTCACAGCAGTGGTTAACTCTGGACAAACGGAAGGGGAGGGAACATCAATGAGGAGGAGTGGTCAGAATTTATTATTTTTCACCCGATATCATGTATTGAGAAGACTATCTTTCCCCATTGTGTGTACTTGGCATTCTTGTCAAGACCAGTTAACCATAAATTGGATTTATTTCTGCTCTCTGTTCTATTGGTCAATATGTCTGTTTTTATACCAGTACCATACTGCATTCATTACTGAGGCTTGGTGATATATTTTGAAATTCAGAAGTGTAGTGCCTACAGCTTTTTTTTTTTTTGCTCAAGATTCTTTTGGCTGTTCAAGGATTTTTATGGCTCCATATGAATTTTGAGATATTTTTCTACTTTGGTATTTTGATAGGAATTGCATTGAAACTGCAGATTTCAGTGGTACTATTGACATTGGGTACCACTGACATTTTAATAATATTAATTCTTCCAATCCATGAACATAAAATATTCTTCTATTTATTTATGTCTTCTTCAATTTAAGTGTTTTATAGTTTTCAGTGTACAGATTTATCATCTCCTTGGTTAAATTTATTCTAACTATTTCTTTTTACTTTCTGATGCTACTATATCTGGGATTGTTTTCTTAATTTCCTTTTTTTAGATAGTTCATTGTTAGTGTATAGAAATGCAACTAATTTGTGTACATTGATTTCCTGCACTGAAATTTTACAAAGAGTTCTACTTTTAAAAAGAAGATAGATAGTATTAATTATACATTTTGCACTGAAAACTAATAAAACCCATGAATCATTACAACTATAAGGTAGAGTGGTAGAGTGGTAGTGTAAAGAAGGGGAGGCCCTGCTCTGCTTGGTGCATCATGGGAGATTTCAGAGAGAAAGAAACATGTGAAGTGGATCATTAAAAGGCTGGTAGGAGTCTGCCAGGCTGAGGTGGAGTGGAGGAAGCATTTCCACATGGCTGGCCCAGCTAATGGAGAGGGGTGGATTAGGAGTGGATTGGGAGTGGGGGGATGTGGCAATAAAGCAGGCAGAAGAATGAAGAGACTGTGCTGGACAATGAACACTCCATGCATGGTGCTGAGGGGTTTTGAACTTTCTCCTAAAACAATGGAAAGCCTACAAATGAGAGGTGACTTGACCAATCGTTGAGCATAAGAACATCAACTAAGACTCTCTTGCAGCTACAGAGGACAGATATTATCATTAACCAACCAGTTTATAGCATCACTTGAAACAATCACATGCCCATATTGACTTTCTTTATATTTCTTAGCATATAGGAAGAATGTGTCATTTTTTTTTGTGTGTTTACTCCTATTTATTTCATTTGTTCTTTTTGAGTATACATAACAGTAGAGTGTATTTTGATATATTATACATACATGGAGTACCATTTATTTATTTAGACTCCCATTCTTGCAGTTGTACATGATGTGGAGATTCACAGGTCATGTATTCATATATGAACAAAGGAAAATTATGTCCAAAAAGTTTACAGATGTGAAGGGAAGTATAAAGCATGATAATAAAACATGTCTAATAACCAGATTTTAGAAAATCTTAAAATTAAAGTATATCACATATGGAAGAGTATACAAATTTTAAAACTAGGCTTGCTGCATATTTATAAAGCAAATACACCTTAATTAGCCACAATAGAAATCAAGATACAATCATCACCAGGACTCAAAGAGGGTTTTTCATGACCTTTCCCAGAAATTGCCCCTACAAGGTAACACTATTCCAACTTCATCCAGAATTGATTTTTTAGTATAATGTGAGGTAACAATCAAGGTTGGAGCTTTTTTCTACATTGCCATCAAATTGGCCCAGCTTCATTTACTGAAAATACCATGATCCCCCAACCCTTGCATGATAGTGTTACCTGTTGTAGATGAAGTGACTGAGTCTGTTTCAGGAATCCACTTGGTTCTGTTGTCTATTTGTATATCCATGCACCACTACTATACTGTCATATATTCAACTTTGTGTACTCTTCAACCATATGGAAAGTCATTCAACACTGTTCTATAAGATTTCAGTGCCATTCTTAATGTACTGAATTTCCAAGTAAATTTTAAAGACAGGTCTTCAGTTGGCAAATGCTACCATAAGTTTTATTTGGATTATGTTGAATTTACAAGTCATTGGGGGTGGGGGAGAGTTTTATTTGGATTATGTTGAATTTACAAGTCAATGGGGTAGGGGGGGATTGCTATCGTTACAATTTTGAGTTTTCCAATCCAAGAACTTGATATATGACTACAATTATTTTTGGACTATTTAAACTTCTCTTTCTTAGTAATGACTAGTAGTTTTCCTTTTAGGACCTTTTGTTACATTGATATTTTTCTGCTAATGTAAATGGGATCATATTTCTTGTTTTTTCTACTAGTATATAGAAATGCAACTGATTTTAGAATATTTACCTTTAAATAATGTTGGCTCAATAATTGGTTCATATTATCTGAATGACAATCTTATTTCTTGTTTTCAATTTCTATATCCTTTATTTTGCTTCATGCTTTATTGCACTGGCTACTCAAATTTCCATTTGATCTTAGTTTGATGTTTTTATTTTGAATAGGTGCTGATAACTAGAGAACATTGGGGAGATCTATTGAAGTGATTGTATGATTTTTCTCCCTTATTCTGTTAATATAGTGAAATACATGATTGATTTCTAGTGTTAAACAAGCTTTGATTTCTGGAATACACACAATTTCATTAATATTTTCCCTTTTCTGTCTTAGTGAACTCAGTTTGCTAATATTTTGCTTTGGATTTTTATTTCAATGTCCATGATATACATCGATTTGTAACTTTTTCTTACAATGTTCATATTAATTCTTAGAGTTGGTCCACAGATTCTTTTAGATTTTTTGAGAATGTGATTAGAGGTCTGTGAATAATGACAATTCATCTATTTCCTTTTAACCTCCTTGTTTTTCTTTGTTTATAACACCATCTACAATACTGAATAATAGAGCATAGTGTATATAAATGTTCTTCATATTTTAGTTGGGAATAATTATAATATTTTTATTAGTAAGTGATGAATATTGTAGCTTTTGGTGAATACTGTTTAACAGATTAGAGAGATTTTCTTCTATTCTTTGCTTGGTAAGTGTTACTTTTTAAATTAATTAGAGTTTTAAAAGGCAATGGGAATATCTTATGCATAGAGAACAATGTATGTTTTTCTCTTTTAATCTGTTAATACAATGTATGTCCATGATATTCTTTAAAGCATAGTCACATCTAAGGGTGATTTTTAGAATGTATGTTTCATTTTTTACTACTATTTTACTTGGAAATTTTTTGTTTAATTCCCATAAGTTAGATTTTGTCTTTGATTTTCTTTTCTTATACACTTGTCGTGGTTTCATTAATCTTAGAAAATTGGTTAGTACATATCTTTTCTTTTTAAATTCTTAGATATAGTTTACATGAAGCGAGGATTATCTTTTGCTTTATGATTTGGTCAAACTCATTTTCAAATTCATCTAGACCCTGAATATGTAGGAAGGGGAGAGCAGAGATTTGGGTTGATTAACTTATATTAATAGAATTTGGTTAATTTAGGTGTCTGTTTTTTTCTTAAAATAATTTTGGTTATTTAGAATTTTTCAGGAAATAGACAATTTCATCTAAGTTTTTCAAATTTGTTGGCATATAGTTGATCATAATATTTTATTATGATTTTTTAAATATCCCCTATATTTGACTAAGTTTTTAAAAACAAATGTTTTTGAAGTGAGGTAAAATTTACAGAGTGAAATGCAATAGATATAGCATTAGTTAATTTTTAAAAAATATTTTTAGTTGTAGATGGACACAATATCTTTATTTATTTTCACGCGGTGCTGAGGATCCAACCCAGTGCCTCACATGTGCTAGGCAAGCACTGTACCACTGAGCTACAATCCCAACCCCTGCATTAGTTAATTTTTGATAAGTACCTACACACATATAATTACCACATGAATAAAGATACAGAATATTTTCCATCAATTCAGAAAACCCTGTGTCACCTGCCTAGTCAACCTGACCTCATTCCCTACAATAGGCAACCATTGTTTGATTTTTATCATATAATAATCAACAATAGATGTTGACTAATCTTGCAGTTCATATAAATGGAATTACACAATACATACACTTTTGCATATTTCTTCTTTTTCTCAACAGTATTTTTGTGATTCATTCATGGCATTGTATGTATGTATGTACTATGTTGGTCAGCTTTTTGTTATTGTGACAACATACCTGAGATGATTAACTTATAAGGAGAAAAGTTTTGTTTTGACTCAATGTTTCAGAGGGTTCAGGCCCTTACTTTAGGCATGGATGACTTTTTGTTATCCCATGGCAGATAAGCAACAAAGAGAGAGAAAGCATGGTCCAGGATCCCAATATCCCCTTCTAGGTCATGCCCCCAATGACATAAATTCCTTCTATGAGGTCCCACCTCCTAAATAGTGCCACCCTGGACACCAAGCCTTCAACACTTGGCTCTTTGGGGGTCATTCAAGATCCAATTATAGCCAGTAGTTACTGATGTGTAGTATAAATAAGTATCTATTTTGATAGTGGACATTTGGGTTGATTCTATTTTAGACTATTATGAATTATGCTGTTATAAAGTCTTTTTCATTTCTCTTGGTTAAATCCTCATGACTTAATATCTAGGTATAGGGTAGGATGTGCTCCACTCTGTAAGAAATGTCCAAGACATCTTTCAAAGTGGTTGTAGTGTGAGCATTCCAGTTCTCCCTGCCCTGTCCAACATTTGTTGTTGACAGTATTTACAAAATTCTTCCTATTGGTACATTATAATTATACATAATAGTGGGAATCTTTTTAATTTTACAAATTTGAAGGGATTTCTTGGAGTGATTTTAATTTCATTTACCCAATGACTAACAATATTCAATGCTTTTTCACATGATTATTGGCCACTAATATATTTTCTTTTCAGAAATGTCTATTAAAATCTTTTGCCAATTTTTTTTAATTGAGTTGTTTCAGATACAAGTCCTCTGTGGAATATGTGCATTGTGATCTTTTCTCCTCTCTGTGGTGGCTTACATCCTCATTTCTCAACCATATATTTTGATGAGCAGGAGTTTTATTTTTATTTTGGTGAAATCCAATTTACCAGTTATTTTTATGGTTAGTATGTTCTGTGTCCTGTAAAAGAAATCTTTGCCTACCTCAAGGTGATGAAGATATTTTCCTGTATTTTCTCTGATGGGTTTAATGATTTTAACTTCTACCTTTAAGCCTATAATTTTTCTTGAATTAATTTGTATGTGCAGTTTGAAATCCATTTTTGTCCATGTTTTAGCAACATTCATAGAAAATGGTTTACCTAATGAATTCTTAATATCTCCATGAAAAATCATTTAACTACTTTATGTGTTGGTCCACTTCTGGACTCTGTTCTGTACCTTCTGATTTCAACTCATCTCTTGAGGCCCAGAAGCAAGACAAAGAATAAAGTAATTTCCTGTTGGCCTAGCTCTGTGACAGATGTTTATGTCATATGATAGTTAATACAGTATGTCAAGTAATCATCACAGAAATTTGGGAGGAAGATTAAGAAGCCACCATTTTATTGATGAGAAAATGATGCTCAGAATAGCTAAGAAAGTTGCATACAGTCACACAGCTGGCAAGTGATGAAAACAGGATTTGACTCCAGATTTGTGTGCTTCCCAAGCCTCATAACTTTGGATTAATTTTAATTCTGGTTCTTGCTTTGCCACTAACTAATTCTGGGATTATGAATAATCAATTTGCTTCTCTAGGTCTCAGTTTCTTCATCTGCAAAATGAGTGGGCTTGGCTTGATGATCTCTGAGTAATTTTCTTCCTCTATTATTTCAGGATGTGTTAAAAACAAATTTAATTTTCACTGTCATTAAAATGTCCTTTGGAACCACATGGGAACTTCTTTGGCCCTCAGAGAGTTTTTCCCAAGGGTTATAGAACAACATCTAGGAAGCCAGTGATTATAAATAAATATCAAATCCCAAGCACATATTTTATGAGCCATTCTCTGCCCAACTTCTTGACTTTCCTTCATTTCTGCTCCAAATTTTAATATACCCCAGACACCAAAATTATTTAAAATGCAAAATAATTATATGCAGCCTTTATAAAGAGGGTAATTGGGTCCACTTTGCCCCTTTAAATGGAGAAGAGAAATGACTGATGAGAAGACCTAAACCAAGTCATGGGGACAGGTACTTCCAACTACTGTTTCTTCTGAACTTCTGTCCTAGAAGGATGCATAGTCTTGGAAAGGGAACTCAACATCTGTTCTCTGGGGAGATAAAAAGAAACTCAAAGATGCAAAGCTTAATGAAAAAGATTAAAGAGAAAGTATAAGTTTAAAAGTTCATGAATTGAGGACAGGGCAGGCTGACCCTGGGCCAACATATGGAGGAGGCAGAGCAGACCGAA
>PVHX01018335.1:14406-37387 GCA_004024805.1 Geosciurus inauris | reverse complement strand
TTAAAGGAGACAGATCCGCCAAAAAAAAAAAAAAAAAATTATGGCTCCTTCTCAGTAAGTTCCGGACTGTACTCTTGACTCCTGGGGCAATCAATGGCAAAAAAAAAGGTATAAAGCCCATTATATCAAGCGGTATAAAGCCCATTATATTTTTCAAAGCACTGTCACTGCTATTATCTCATTTCTTTCCCTCAACCTACTTTAGGCTACACAAAGCATGAAGCACACACTAGCATAAAAAAGGGAGAGGAGAGAGAGGATCCTGGCTACTCCAGCACAGAAGCGTCTAACTTGCAGATGGTGTCCTGAAAGGCAAACTGTTCGCTGCCCCCACTCCAGTCCTGGCAGGGGGTTAAAGAGGATTTTTGGGTATCTAGCCTTAGTCCTCCCCTTTCTCTTCAGTCCGGTAGGGAGCCGTAATGCTACCAGCTCAAGGTTACCTGCAGTGTTTCGTCGTCTTCTAGCCTGCTTTTAGTAGAATGGAAAACTAAAGGGAAGAGGAGAAAGCATCTGCACGCTGCAGACACGGGACTCTGAAAATCTCCCTTCTCTCTTGTCTCAATTTGTTAAGAATTGAGGGAAGGGTGTTAAGAGCAGAGAGCATGGGCATTTACAGACCTGAGAGCGCTAAAATTCTGCCCTCCCTTTAAAACCCAGGTATTGTTCTGGCACTCCTGACATTGCTTAAAGGGCATCAGCTTGAAGCATAGAACTACACATATAGCTTCTGGGAATTGCTTACCTCTCCAGTTCTTGGTTTCTTTGTTTCTCAGACTAGGTATGGCTCTGATTCACTTCCAATGTCCCTTTCAGCCATAAGAAGTTGGTTCTGAGTCGCTGGCTTGGATACATCCTTATTTAATCCAATGAAAGCCTATTGTGCTGATTGGTCTAGATTAAACAAAATGTACTCAATACAGGAAAGCTGTCTTCAGCAATCTGGTGAAGCAAAGCCTCCTTGCTGGTTGGGAGTGGGAGCAGGCTGGCCTTGAGAATGAGGGTTGGAAGACTCAAGTGTGTTCCATTCTTCATCACAATCCCAGGAGAAATATCCCATAGGATAGAAAGTTTGGTATCATCCTCATTATTGGGTGTTTCCTCTTGGAAATCTGTATGTTTTATCATGTTTTGAAAAAAAAAAAAATGGTATCTTTCTCAACTGAGTTATTACCACAGAACTTATAGGGAAAGATTGTAATTAATTGATGAATGGTAGACTGTATGTGCATAGAAGGAAATAAGAAGGAATAGAGGGACAAAAAGTGGAGGAAACATTTGCTAAAGATAATCTGTGTAGAAAACACCTCTCCACTCTGATGACCTCTTTAGTTATGTGTGATTACCATTCCTTGGTTCCTGTATCATTGAGAGCTGAGTCCAGAATTCCCCCCATTATATGCTAATAATTCTATAGCAGAGAAGAAATTTTATTTAACTGCTCTCCAATTAAAATATAGTTTTGGAGAACAACTAAATACACTGGAATAACTCTTCAGTGATGTAAAAAAAAAAAATCCCTTAAATTTATGTTTCCCTAATTAGAAAAAATTGTAGTTCTTATGTAGAAGTCTTCCTATATTATTGAACTTTTGCTTTTTAATAAGGGATAGTGATGGCCAGGTGCAGTGGTGCACATCTGTAATCCCAGTGGCCCAGGAGACTGAAGCAAGAGGATCATGAATTCAAAGCCAGCGTGAGCAACTTATAAATAAATGAAATATATAAAAGAGGTGGGGAGTGGTAGGGGTGTAGCTCAGTGGTTAAGCACCCTTACTTTCAGTCCCTAGTACCAAAATAATAATAATAGTAATAATAACAATAATAATAATAATAATAATAATAATAATAATAATAATAACAACCACTACAACAATTGATAGTGAAAAAATCATTCATGATTTTTCCAAAAAGACTCAAAAAGCATTATTCTCATCTTTGTACATCTTGACATAAACTCATAATGTCATGACACTAATAGAATTTAATATATTAATAAAATTAAGGAATATTAAAAGAAATATCATTTTAAAATAAAAATTTCTCCAAAATTCTATTACGATCTCATCATTATCATTTATGGTGAAGAGAGGCCTTCTAAACCAAATATCCTGCTGGGGCTTAAAATGTTAACTTCTGATATGATACTACTTCAATTTTATTACTTATACAATAAATATAAGGAAAATATTTTAAAAGTAATATCAGCAAAGCTAAAATATCAAAAGAGTTTTCCCTAAATCCATCCTACCGTTTTTGTATTGTGGAGCTCTTCATTTATTCAACCAAATTAGAAACAGCAATTTCCAAGAAAGACCCAACTCAAACAAGTTCCATAAAATGCACATTTTATTCTGTATCATGAAAAAATATCCACATTTAAAGAAAGTGTGAAAAAAAAAAGCAAAGTTAATCCTCCCTGATGAAATACAGCATATTTATTGTGCTAAAACCCATAATTCTTTTGGGTTAGAAACTTCCACCTGCCAATTCACTTTTTAAAATGACTATTTCTTGAGAACAAACCTTAAATAAAGTGATAATTACTACAAACTTCCCAACTGCAAGAGAATTTTGATCAAAAGTTTTCCAGCATTGAATCTAAGGTCACAAATTTAATTTTTTTTCACACATCCTCAGCCATCAGGTGATAAGTCAGCTGTACATATGAAATTTCTATGTTACATGTTGCAATACCTTGGTTTAAGTAGAAAACATGATCTGCTTAGCATGAATCAGATTTTGAAAAATGCATACAAGTATTGCTTAGCATAATGGCATTAAAATACCTCACATGAAGTTTTTCATTATTTCCTTGGTCAATAATTAAATCAATTATTTCCAGTGAATTAACTCTAAAGAAAGAGGCATTTTTAATATCCTCAAGTTCTCACAAATATGGTCGCAGTGGCCAAAGTATTTATGAATTTGCAAAAATAAATTACCATCATAACATCAGTGTTAGAGTCAGGAATTTATATTATAATATACAAAGTGAAGTAACTAGTGTAAACAAAGTGACAAGGACATAGAATAAAAAGAATCTGTAGTCTTCCCTAGGTCATAAATATGCATCTTGTAATTTGTGTTATCCAAGTACCAAGCATTTCTAGAAGTCATTGCTCTTTTAATAAATCAAATGGATGGTTTTAGAGGAGAAATGATTCTAAATTGGTTTCCAATTTCCTTGTGATAGCAATCATTTGAGAAATCTGTTCCTAACAAAGTGTGTGTTCCTTCTTCCCTTTCCTGTGAATAGGTCCTAAGGTGCAAAGAGATTGCCTGAATCAAGGTGCCAGTGCAGTGACCCAAAAGATGTGAGCGAACAGCACACGTCAACCTAACTGACAAAGATCATGAGAATCACAGCATGAAGATGCGCCTGCGAGATCAAAAGGGAATTAGCAACACTAATTTTCCTAAAACTGAAATATGTTAATCATGATTTTAAATGAAAGTACATTTATATTTTGTGTAAGTTGATGATTCAGAGCTGGGGCATACACAATATTAAAGACTCGTGTCTATCCAACTTTCTTTGACATGGAATTAAAAATGAATATTTGTTGTGATTTCGCATGGTTTTTTCAGCTAGCTCTTCTTCCTGTTTGCTCACTCCTGATATCATTAAAAATCTTTTCTAGGGGCTGGGATTGTAGCTCAGCGGTAGAGCGCTTGCCTCGCATGCGGGAGGCCCTGGGTTCGATCCTCAGCACCACGTATAAATAAATAAATAAAACAAATGTCTATGAAAAAAAAAATTAAAAAAAAAAAATCTTTTCTATTATACCTTGGTTGTAAAACTAGAGTAAATGAAGAGCCTTGACATCAACAGCTTTGTGATGTACAATTATCTTTATGTTGTTTTTGTCAGGAAGATCAATTTCCCCAACTCTGTTGAGAGTCTGACCAGGGAAAGAAATGATTACATGATCTAACAATAAGAATAAAATCTCTGACAAGGAATTTTTTAAATCACTCATATGGTTACTCAATCTGGTCATCAAGGTGGATCTTTTGGCCTTCTGGTCACTCAACAGGCAGTGATTCTGCATAAATGAGAGTGGTCAGATCCTCTGATGCAGCCCAACCAGGCAAGTGCTTAGGGACTTGAGCTTTCAGGTCAAAACTAGTTCCTCTAAACTTGTTGATTGGTAGGGGAGCTCTCATTTATTTAAAATAATAATAATAGTAATAATAATTTAACAAGCTTTCAAACTTCTTCCTAATGTTTAATTAAAATCTTAGTGGTCATGACACATACTATATAAACAAACAAAAATTATTAAAAAGGCACAACACAGAGAAAAATAATTTAAGAGGAAGCAACTGCTATTCCCTCCCCTTTCTGCCTGTTTCTCACTTATAACTATGACCACAGGTTGCATTTGTAGGTCAATTGTTCTTTGCCTAATGTCTTAACAATCAACACAAGTCATGTTCCTTTTCACAGTTACCTCTGGCTCTGTTATTAACAAAGTGAAAACAGTAATATCTGGACTAAGAATCCCAGAGTGTAATGTGGTAATTTCTCATTTGTTTATTTTTTTCTCCTTATCTCAAGACATTTGCTTTAAAGATCTCAAAGGGTAGAAAAAATAAATCCCATTTTAGAAATTAACATTTTTTCATTAGAGAAAATTATTTAATATCTCTAAAGCAAATATATGTACAACAAGCTCATTAAATTTGGAAATAAGAATACAAATTGCCATTCTAACAGAAATATTTCATTTGGAAGATGCATTTATTTTAATAGTGGTTTGGACTAGACGCCAACATCAGTATAATCAATAAAAAGATCTGAGTAATCTACTAAAAACTCAGTGAGTCAAAAATAAAATTTTTAAATAAAGTCTTTCTTGAGTCTCATCCAAATCTTAATATTAAAAATAAAAATAAATTATAGAAAAAATCCCCCAAATCTCTTGCTTTCCTTGATGATTATTCATTACCTCTTTAGGTTAAAGTTCAACTAGAAATGAAAATATTGATACCAGTGATCATATGTCAAACTTATTTCTTACTTATAACTCTATTTGTCAGTTTAATTCTACTGCTAACTTTCAACCTGGGAGAACTGAAGGAAAATTCCATTGCTGGAACAGGGCACATTTTACTTATAAGAGTTATGATTTCAACTTCTGCCATATGCTCTGACCTACTATAAAAAAGCAAATAGTTGCATTTATATTATAGAGTATAATTGTTTTAGTTATTTTAAGATAATTTTATAAGTCTTGAAAGACTTGAAATTTATGACTGAATTAGTCCTGACAATGTCAGTTCTGTAAGATGAAGTTTTCTCTCCAAGGTCTGACTGCCTGAGTTACAATCTCAACTTTACCACTTGTCCAGAACCTATTTCTTCACAGATTTGATGCAAGAATTACATCTGATAATCTAAATAAAGTTCTTAGCATAGTGAGCATTCAGTCTATATCTTACTATGTTACTTCTAAGCCTAAGGATACAGAAGCCAACAGATCCTCCTCAGTCTTCTCTCAAACCTTGCCTGCATCATCTTCCTGGTCCCCAGTCCACATCCTCAACAGTCCTGACCCTCAGAAAACATGCACACACATTGGTCTCATCTTAAAAATCAAGAGATTAAAAAATCTTGAGTTAGAACACAGACCAATATTTTTACATTTGACACATAGTAGGCATAAAAAATTCTAGTTTTGTCCCTCTTCCCTATGTAACTCAGAATTTTAATTAGAATCTAGAGCCATCTACAAATTCTAGCACCATGTAAACAAATATGTTGACACAGATTTATAGCTATTTTCTTTTTACCTAAATATTTTTTCAAATATTCCTAAATTCCATCATTCAGTGTAATAGTTAAATGCTCTATAAAGAATGAAAAATCTGCCTTACTCTGTGTAGAAGGAAATGCTCTGTTTATGTGCATTCACAAGTGTTTTGAGATGTGAAGAAGGATAATAATGATACTGCAGGAGAATTCCATACTGTTTCAGTGGCCTTTGGATTTTGGTGAGATACTCTCTGCCCTCACCAGATGGCTGAGAACCAACTGTTTTGCATAAAATGCTTTAAAGATTAAAGTTATTAATAATAATTAGTTTAACAAATTGATTCATTGGATTTAATTAGGTATCATCATTCAATTAATTTTTTTGTTAATGCAAAGTGTTGTTTTTTAACGCTTCTCATCTTCACAGATTTTATGACCCCAAACTGATTGATTGTAATCTATGAAATATCACATATTTTTGAAATTATAGGGATTATGTACTCAATTCTTTCATAATAGAAATAAAATGAATATCACATAGGTTTTTATCTTTACTATTTTCAAGGTAGAAATGGGACCTATAGACAGGGAAGATTTTTTTAAATTCTTTTTAAAAGTAATTTCGGGATAAATGTAATAAGGATGAAAAATGAAACTACTGAAATTTAGAAAGTATTTTGTATTAATATAAAAAATGTCTTTTAAAAATGTTCAACATACTAACTCACATTTTCAGGAAGATAATTAAGAGCAAAGTCATTGGTTTTACTATCTCAGTGTCTAGCTCTGGAAATATTCTAAATGAGAAAAATTGAGTGAAATCCAAGAGATAAGAGAGCCTGTAAATTTGGGAAAAAATAATAGATGCCTTAGTATAGAAAAAAGTTAGTAAATGGCAAATGCCAAAGGGAAGGAATGTAAATACCAATGAATATTAAATGTATGGGTGATGAATCTGAAAATAGTGTTTGAGGAAAATATTTTATTGAAGATCTAAATTTCACAAGAAAGAGGTATGGAAAATCTAAACATGTTTGTTTGAATAAAGGTAGTTCTGTGAAAAGTGCATTTTTCATAATTTACTTATTATGGTCTAGAAACTTAAAACATCCTCTGCTTAAAGAAAAACTGACACTAAAGAATAATGTATGCAATATAGATGTATTTGAATTTATTTCTTGTTCAAATCTTAGGATTGCATTAAGTTCAGTAATTCATATTATTTAAATGTTTAAGGATTTTTTGACACTTGGTGAAATGCATATGAATTTGTTTTTTCGTTTTGCTTAGTGATGTGCGAATGAGGAAAAAATGCTTTAACTAAAGAAATATGGATGCTATGTTTTTGTTCAAATGTTCCTGTTGTTTTCCCTCTCTACTCATGTTTTTGTGTTTTTACAAGTATCAGATCCAGACTCATTTAACTCCTCTCATTGAGAAGGCTGCACATATTTACACAGAATAAAGTTAAGCTGAAAGTTTAAAAATTTACAAAGCTCAACACAGTTGCTGACTGCATACATAAACATTGCCAATGACCATATTTACATCTACATGCATCTACATTGCAACCTCCATGGTGCTCCTCTTTATAGATTTGTTCCAAAGATCTATACGCAAAGCCTGATTTGGATTCCCACAATCCAGGCAGCCTGGTACTAGCAACCTATTTAAAACCTGAACGCTTGATTTTGCTCTGATCACGTAGTTCCCTGGACATCATTTCTCTGTTTGTTTTCCTAGACCAAGAGAAGATGAGTATTTTTCTGTAATATCAAATTAATCTTTATCAACTCTCTATAAAAAATAATAAACATCATGCTATAGTCGCAACGTTTTTGTAATGTAAGCTGCTCCATTTTTAGGCTATAAGCACAAAGTTTATGCTGAGAGAAAGTTGATTGAAAATGTTTATTTACATATGTGAAGAATACATATGTAAAGCAACTACCAGTTGTAACGTCACAGGCCTATCAGTGGATATAAATATAAACATTACCAATCATTTAGCAAATAAATAGAAAGGATTGCAGTGTATAATAAAAATGTCAAGGTCAATGATGACCAATGACCTTAAGCCTTCTTGAACTCTACTCAAAAATACAAGTCATTTAAAACTAATCTTTTTTTTAACATGGGCAATTATGTGTGCTTTGAAAACATGCATAATTAATTCTTAATTTGTAATATCAATTTTTAAGTTGTGATTTGATGGAAAGATTAGGAAAACCCAGTAAGAGATCTGAATATAAATATTCCTTCCAGTGCACAAATATTTCCTTGTTGTTTCTATGTTCTCTTATTTTCTTTACCCAAAAGTTAACAGCAAATGCAGTGATAATAAGTAATACTTTGATGTATATACTAATAATAGTGTGAGTATAGGATACAAAGATATCTTTGCAGAATGAACATTACAAAAATCAAACAGTATAAGTGGCTTCTTTGCATTATGAATATTAATAATCACATAACTTTTCAAATTAAAACATTGTTACTTAGTACACATCAAATGAGTAGTTTTTTAATACCATTCAAGTGGCTTTCCTTTATTTAACCTATTCTTTTAAGTTCAAGATACACTTGGAAAACCTATTGGTCATCAGAAAGGATTCTTTCATAGTTAAGAATTTTGTTGTAAGAACATCTGTCCGTGTAGAATCACATATTCTGTGTAAATTATGGTTATACTTGCATAAGATGAGATGAACTACTCCGTACCTTGAATATTTCACAACTTGTATGCTTTTTTCAAAAAATTGAAAATTTCTGCTAGGCAATTTAATTAAATGGAATATGAAAAGCCATAATATTTACCTCTCTTCCACCTTCAAAAATCTTCATTTTCTCCATGTTTACTTGATCAGTAATTCTAAATTCCCAGATAATGGGCAAGTCTTATGCTCAACGTGTAACTGGGTGATAATTATTTAGCAACCTACAACTCTCACCAACAACCTTGTTCAGAAAAATTTCTTCCAAAGTCTAAAAGATAGAGGGCACATCATGGCTAATATTCTACAAAAAACAAAAAAACAAAAAACAAAAGATAATTTGTTTTAATGTGATTTTCATCTGAGAGGAAAATGACTTTCCATTGAGAAATAACATCATCTCAATGTAAGAAGGGATCAGTCTGAGCTTTGTTTTAGTATTCATTGGTGAGGAAATTGTAATGTTGAACACGCTGAAAAACCATTACCTCTCCCAAAATAACCCTGCTAGATTGTGACAAAGCTAGATTCAGAATTCAAAATAGAACCCAGATATTTTTCCTAGGTTGTTTAAAAAAAAATCTTTCTTTTCCTTTCCCCAGCAAGACCACAATTGAAATAGTCATATTGAGTAAAGGAATATTAAAGCACAACATTCACAGAATTACAAAATGTTCATATTTTAGAGTTATCCATGTATGATACATACATTCTAGACAAATTTTCTCATTACTTACATGAAATTTTGGAAAGAGAATCAGAGAAAATAGCTTAAAAGATAAAAATTTTACAAGAAAGCAGAATTCATTAGAAATAGGACAAATAACTTTACAAGTACAATTTTGTGGAGACATTTTTTGGGGGAAAAAAACGGGTTTTTTGAAAAAAATTTGGTTATTTCAAATATAGCATCAAAGGACCAGATCTCACAGGTGAACAAAATCTCTTTAAAGTTAAGGGGAAATGTGATTTGTATTTGGGTGCCAGTGAGGTTAATTTTCAAAATGACGCATTAGTTATTTGTCATAATCAATAGTCCTGCTAAATTGTTGGGTTCTATAGGAATATATATTGGTCCTAGGAACAATTTTCAACTCCAGGTTTCAAATTCTCTGTCCTGTGATCCACAATAAGTTTGTTGTTTGGTTTTTACCTTAATACTTAGGATGTTTGTACTCCTGTACTCAATGTGAGGTGAAACCAGTGTCATAATAATTTTTTTTTTCATTTTAACAATGAAGTAAGAGTCTGTGTTCAGTCACTTTGCTTGAACAATTTTAAGTACCATTCACATCAGTGTGGGATGCCAGGAGCTTTGGTATTGTCATCGACCTTTTGGATTTCTATTTGCCCTTTAAGATCTTCATATACTAGGTCACATTTAATGCAACACTATCCTGATAAAAACTTGCTGTTATGATACAAAGCTCACATTTCTAATTTCATTTGAATTTTGTTATTATGTTACAACCACCCGTGCAGGATATCATAGAAAAGTATTGAAGATGTGTTTGCTGCTTTGAAAAAAATGTTTGGATTCTAAATACATATCCATTTACTCTTATTAGTACATTGTTCAGAAGTATAATAGTAAAAATTTTATTCTGGATGCACCAATAGCATCTATGCAGTGTAGGCATAAAACATGCAATGGTTTGGTCCCCCAGATAGCCTCAACTGTCCGTGTGCTGGTTGAGGCGACACAGAACTTGATTGTATCATGATTATTGCATGTATTAAAGCCAGTGTTCACCCTTTATTCAAATTGGATAAATGCTACTGTGAAGAATTGTGAAGCCTGGAACCTAAAAAGACTACTCTATATACAATGTTTGCTGAGTACATGCGTTCCTGCTGAAAACTGGAGTGCACTCAGCACCACATCATAACATGCACACAGAGGACGAAGGTGTCTGGAAAAGAATACCATGATAACTGCACCATAAACAGTTGACAGCCTGGAGTAGTTCAAAATCACTGTTTCTTTCTCACCTATATGAAACGCATATTTAGATAGAGAATACAACATGGCTAATATTATAGGTCAATTAGGTAAAACTGAGCCAATGTTTGAATGCAACAAATATTTGCACCCCTTTGCAAAGGTGTAGCTGGCAACTTCAAATCATCTTGCTGTTTCATGGTGATTCTCTTACAGCTTTACATTGACTATTATTTTTGAAGCCCATGATTAAAGTTAAGCTAACAATTTCTGTGCTCAAATTGTATTTACCATTCATTCACCTTTAAAAGCTTGAGCCAAACTTGACTTAAACAAAAAATTACCCTGACATTCAACGAATATCAGAGGTCAAGTAAAAGGTACCAGCCTATCAAAGAAAAAAAACCTTAATTTCAAGGCTGATTCCATAATTACTTCTTTGTGTGTGTGTGTGTGTGTGTGTGTGTGTATTAGGCACGTATACACACGTGCCTATTGTAGGTAGATATTGTAGCATAGCATAGCATGAAAATATGCTCCCCTGAAAACTTCCATCATGGGAAATGGAAAGTTATCTGCACAAAGAAAAGAAGATAGAACCCATGGTATATAACATACGTTTTGAGACTCCTAAATGGGTACACCTTAGGATGCATAAAGAAATTCAAATATAAATTCTAAAATAGTAACTTTTTAAAACACATTACTGTTTCACACTTCTCCAGTCTAATGATGACAAATTGTCCTTCAGTTCCAGTAGATTTGGCTGGGGACACTGGGAGATAATTACAAAAACTCATAAAAATGGGTATAAGAAACCAAAATATTTCTTTTGATTCTGCCATCATCTTATGTCATCATATATGTACAGATGGTCCCATAATATACAAATGACTGATAAAATATTTTCAACTTGATACACATTACTAACTCTCCTGCTTCCAATATTAAATGCCATGTGTGCACTAATTGAAAAGTATGCCTTTCTGAACATCTTCATAAAATGTACTTTAGTTGAAAGAAACAAATTCTTCTGGGTTCTTACAAAGGAATGTGTATGTACTCTGTTCTCAATGCATATCATTGGAAAGACTAGCTATAGACAACACAACTCTGTGTTACTTCTTTTTTAGTTGATAATAGGCACTTTCTAAGAAGAGGATTTGTGACCCAAGAGACCATGACATTCAGTCTTTAGTTACCCTCTTTTTTAAGTGGACCTGTCTGAGCCACAGTAGTTTATGCTAATTGTATCAACTCAGCAGGAATCCAGCAGAATTGTGTGCAAAAAGGCTTTAGAAAACTGTAACCAGAATAAAATCACAGAAAAGCAGTTATCTGAGGTGAGCAACTTAACATCTACTTCTCCATTGGTTGGCTGGTTTCCACATTTTTGGTGTTATCTGTACACACAGAATCATGTGTCAGCAATTCCATATGTATGTTTCATTCTTTTTAAGTTACAGACACACAACAGAACATGTCTATCAGTATACATTCTTATTTTTAAAATTCTGTATCATACTAGGTAAATTTTTGATATGTTTGCTTCAAATAATTTTGTATGTTACTTTGCTAAGGAGCCTTTCAACTTCACCCTTGAACAAGTTTTAGAAATACAAATGTAGAACATTCATCACCCTTGGAAAATTGGCATCTCTAACATGAATTTTTCAAAGGCCCTTATACCCTGTGGTGCAGTATTTTATAATAATATACACTATATAAGTAGTTGAGTGTTTATGGTGTTGATAATGGCAGCTTACAAAATGGCAGCTATTCTCCAAGACGGAGGCAGTAGGGAGTTCCTTACATAAGAGCTAATGATTACTATCTAAGGATAACATTTAAAAAGGAGAGGTATAGAGTGAAAATGCAATTCATGCACAAAACCCATAGCAATAAGTTCTCAATACCCCACACTGCTATCTGACGTAGGCAACAAAACAGTATTTAAATGGAGAGAAAAATAACCTAACACTAAGTTACAGAAAAATATCCTATGGAAAGAGATCATAAAATGGTACGTCCTTGGCATTAATCTATAATTTTAACTTAACATAATAGTGAAGAAATGAGAGCCTGATATACTCAGCCTGAGATCAAATTTGTCATGGCAACTTTGGCAGGTTGGACCCTGATTCTTCAAATAGTACATTGCCTTAGTTAACAAAAATCATACATTTTAAAATTATAGAATAGAGGATATAAATAAATGTCAATGTAAAGTGTACATGCAGTCAACTGCATAATATACAAGCAGTATCTATGTTTAATAATCATCTTCTTTGGCAGGCCAGAATCCAGCTGGACATGCAATATGTACATATCAAAATCCATATTGTGTTCATCATATTGAAAGCAAGTGAAAATATATATATATATGTATATACTGTATATACACTCATATGTATATAGATGTATATACTGTTTTTAATATATTAACAAATATATATGTGTGTGTGTATATATATATATATTAAAAGTGGATTTCTTCTTTGTCAGATTCAGGTGACTCAGGCCTTGAAACACTAAAAATATCCTGACAGGGTATTTGGGGATGTACTTGGAGTGGCATTTGGGATTTGGGAGAAGAGGTCTGGGGTACACTTTTTTCGGACAGTATTTTTAATATTTCTGCCACCTGCTTTTCTAGGGCAGTCATTCTGCAGCTTAGCAGCTGAATGTCCTCCTTAAGTTCATGTTTGACTTCCTGCAGCGTGGTTTGTAAGGCCTGCTCAGGGATGGGATAAAAGGGGTGCTTGGCATCAGCCTGAATGGGACTGTGCTCCAGAGGACTTCGGGCCTCACCAGCCTTATCCAAACGAAGGTCACTTTTTGTAATTCCACTGTCACATGAATCCGTTTTCCGTAATGGGTTTTTGGTCACACTATTCTCTGAGTCGCTGCCCTTGGGGTCCTCTGACAATAGCCCCATGGACTCAGCTTTGGTGACATTATTCCAGTCTTCCTTTTTCTCCTCATGGGCCCCCATGTTGTTCTTGAGCCGCAGCCACCCTTTCCCATTTCCATTTTTCATTCTTATTGGGCTGTTGACTTTGAGACATTTTTGGTCAGCACTACCATTGGGCTTGAGCTCCATGGCATCACGGTTGTTCTGCTTGAGGGATTCACTGGTTTTCACATAGGCCAGAGATGTCTGGATGGGAGTGATCTGTGACACGGTCACTACGCTAGTGCCAGTGATAGAGGCTCCATTCTGTAAGGAGCGGCTCTCCACCTGGAGCTGGCTCCTCTCGGGGTCACTCTGCGTGGAGCCTTGATTCCGCAGCTCCTTCTGTTGCTTGAACTTCTGGAAGAGCTTCCTGACTGGGTGGTCCACGGGGATGCTGAGAGTCACCTCGTTCTTCTGCCTGAGGCGCTCCTCCTCCTCTTTCTTCACATCACTGATTTTACGGAAGATGATCTGTGGAATGGGAAAGAGGCAAACAGGTGAGTTTACCATGTGTGATGCTCTATTGGACATGCCGTGGTTTACAAGGGAAAGCCTTGAACAAACAGGAAGATCCTTTCTTCCAGTGTGAGGGGACACACTGCCTACTTCCTTGTATATCAGAAGCGGGAATGTGACTGAGACAACTGAAGAGAGGTACTTTGCTTCTTTTTTACATTCTCATTTAAGAGAAAATATGTGAGTATATATGTTAGTATATGTGTGTTTAAATATTTGTGTGTATACATATATAGGTAAGGAAATATATATCCCTTAAGTTTCCCTGTAATGCATCCCTATATTTTGTATATTTTCCCCCTTTATTGAAACACCTATTTAATATCATCCTCTCTTTAGGAGTCAGACAGTAAAAGTTCTTGGCTATGTAAGTATTGAAATTCAGAGATTACCAATATGACACCTAGGTTGGGCAGGGGTAAATCAATTTATTTATGTGGCCTTAGAAGCAGAACTAAGATCTATGAGGAAGAGTTTCTCTGAGGCAAGTACCAGTTCAATTAAGCCTTCATTTCAAACTGCTATTAATTAAGTGAACTGCCTCAAAAATGCATGAACTCCTATCACAAAAGTACTCAAGCAAACCTAAGAATGCTGTCCATGTGACACTTTCACCTGGGTTGGAGGTTGGACTATTCAAATTCTGATTCTTCATCTTTTAAATATACAAGTAAATATATAGTACACGTAAGGTAAGATGGATACCCCCAAATACATAAACATGACTTTATTTGAAAGGTATTTTGAAAATATTTGGAAGAGATTATGATAACTAAATCAAGAGAAAAAAAAATGCTAGCTATATGGTAATTACCACCTATATTTTCATTTAGAGTGAATTTAGTAAGGGTGAGTTTTATTTTATTTGCTCAGATTTCTGAAAAACAAAGAAACTGCAGGTGAGGCTAAAAGGAAAATTCAAGATGGAGTTATATTAGACAAAGCACTTTCTGAATCACACAATTTTATGACTCAAGCAAAATCTCTTACCTCTCTGACCCCTTCCAAGTCATTGGTTGGAGCAGAAATAGATGCAAAGCACGCAATACCTACTCATAAAAGACTATCAGAATTTGTGGGCCTCTCCTCTGGTAGTCCCATAAAATACCCCCCTACTTGAAACCATTTTTATCACCTTTCAAAGGTGCTGTACCTTCTAAGAGTAACAACAATAAAAATAATAATAATTGATTTCTGGCCAGAAACTACCTGAATGATGGCCACTATTAATAAAAGAGTTAAGGGAGATAATAATCCTTCTAGGTAGCACAACATTTTCTAAATTTTAGATTGATATACCAAATTCAGCTCATCAAGTGTTAATGGCTATATTTTTAAAATAAATATTCTCTAAATTCAATAATCATCTGTAAAGGCCAACATATATTTCTCTCTCTATTGGTACATGAAATTGTATCTTTTCAAAAGATATAATACTAATCTCAAAGTCTGACATCAAAGCTCCAGCAGTTTAATTAGAAATCTTTCAAGGGTTGACATACATCTTATCCTTCCTAAGCAAACGGGAAGATGGACTAAGTCTTCAAGATACTAACACTCTGTAGGACCACACAGATCCAAACATGAAAGCACAGATACTATTTTCCTATTTCCTCTCCTTTCATTGAAAAGGCATTCACTTTTTTCTATGAACTGACAAGAGAGGCCTAATGTAAATGACTGGCCATGTCAGCTTTCACCTTTCCAACTCTCTTCTGAGCTTCCTATTTTTTGAAAACAGTCTTTACATTTGGAGAAAAGGAATCTATTTCAAACTATCAGAGGAGAGCAGGTGCTTGGCACATAGGATGATCAGATAAAACACAGGGCATTTATGAAACATCTGAGACATACTAAAAACATATTACTTATCTGAGTAAGATATATTGATACACTAACAATATGTGCTATCTGAATTTAATTTTAACTGGGGCTCTTGCATTTCTGTTGGCTAAGTTTGACAACCCTACTGGTATGTAATAAACAAGAATATTACTCTCTGTAGTGTTTACATGCTCTGCCATGTAAACTTAACAGCTTTTAGAAACTCTAATGAGAGACTTGATATCCCTAATAACTAAGAATTTATGAGCCTCTAAGGCCAGAGTCTTCGTTTTTAGATTTTCAGTATAATGACCAACAACTGCTTGCAATTACTGTGTGTTTACTAAATTCAGAGTGTTTAGTGATTTAAGATTGTAATATGGCCATGGAAAATGCCAAGAAAAAAGTCTTTCTCCAGATTACTTGAACATAGCTGCCCACCTTCACCCCTCAACCAAGTACAAACAAAGGTATTTGGATTGCTAATATTAAGCTGAGAACAAAGACTCCACATACCAAAATGCCAGTACAAAGGCAGTGTGGCACAGGGCCAGACCCTTAGTCTGCATCAGGGATCAAAAAAGACAGCATTGAACTAGTGTTTTTTGCCATTAAGAAAAGAGAAAGAACCTGGTAAAGAGGAAGAATTAAGATTTGGGACATTAGATGACAGAATCCTGTGTTGTTCACTTCCTTTTCCTCTATCTCTAATGCAGAGACAGATAGTGAATGAGGTGATATTAGACATGGCTCCTTTGAAGTTCTGGGGACCTTAAGAACATCAAGGCTAGCCTTGACTTCTCATCTGGAGTTTATAGATCAATACAACTTACACATTCACTTTTTGGACACACAGGAGGGTTTGGTTCTTGTTTCTCACTTTCTGGTAGACTGAATAGGCATTGGCCAAGACCCATGCAGTCTCAGGAAGGCACAGAGGTAGTCATGTGTGATTTTAGCCCCACAGAAGCCAGATAAGGCTAAAGTACTCCATGATATGGGAGAGGCTACTGCACTCTGAAAAACACCAGTTGCTAGGGACTTTGAGACCATTAAATATGTGTATCAATAGAGCAGGCAATTGGGTATGGCTGGCTCAGAAAGCCAATACTCTGAGGATTGACAGTAAGCCTTCCAGATTTCAGACACAAGTCCCTGGTATTGAAATAGACCACTCTTCCCTTTTCCTTTAGCAGCAGACTCATAGAATCTTGAGCCTAGTGGAATCAGAAACAGCTCTGGAGGCAAAGCTGGGGAGAGTGATATGGTAAGATCTGCTACCCAAGATATATAATTTGAAGTGAATGAGCCTATCTGAAAGCAATAGCACTTGGATTTGATCAAACAATATCTAGGTTTTTAAGCCAGTGTTATTTTTTAAATTACTCAATTAGATTAAATTTGTTTTATTTTTATTATTATTTTTGACTTGGAACAGATAATAATGACTTATTGAAAATCAGTTATAAAAAGTTTGGACACCCACACCTGTATATTTTTATTTATTAACTATCATAACTACTGTATGAGATAGTACTTATTTTCAGGTGACAGAGGAGAAAATGGAGGCACAGAGTTGCATGCTGCTCATTAGCCATTGAGAGAAAGTGTAGATCAGAGTCTTCATGATCCATTTGAATCTTTCATGGCATGACACTTTAGTGTGTCATACAGAAAATAGTCTCCTAATTCAAGACACAAACCACACTGATTCATTTTATACAATATTGACATGGAAATGATGATTTTGTAAAATGTTAAAGGATCTGAGTTCATAAGAGTTCAACCTGTATGAATTAAACTATGTTAAATAAAAAGGTAAATATATGATTATCAACATAGTGTTAAAAGAAACCAGCTTTAAAAAAATCTAATCTTTGTTCTTTCCTCAGCATTAATCACTTAGGTTCTTCATACTTGATGTACTCTGTATCTGTCTTTTGTCCAGTGGCAAATCAGATTGCTGTTGAACACCATGAAACTTAGGCACAAATTTTAAAAAGAAAAATCAGGACTCAGGCTGTGGTTCCAGCTACACTGTTATTGGTTGCATGCATAATAGCCTGTCCTGTTTCCATGAGCAAAGAGGTTTATTTCATTTAAGCTTTTCTTCTCTGTGCTTCATTATGTTCTGCAGAACCCATGCTGGAAGGTTTAATTTATTTAAATGATAAAAGCTTCTTAAACTTAAGAGGGAACATGGCCAACTGAGCTTTCCATTTCAAAAGTAGGACATTTGATCATAAAAGTGATATCAAAATTGAATAATTTGAATGTGTACTGAACTTTGAAATCCAATAAAGGCAAGGGGAAAAAAAAGGTTAGCATCATTTGTTTAATGACATGGATTTAGTATTATATAATTTACAGAAAAATAGAGGTGTTTTCTCTGAAATGGTCCATCACTCTCCAGATCTGTGGATCTAGGGAATTGTCCAGGAATGCACAGCTCTCTGGTCAAGGAACACATGGCTCTGGTTCATCTGACTTTTGGTTCTAGCTGTGTTGGTTTGGTTGTTACACTTCCCATAAACCTAGTTCTTAATTCTACCTATAGTCTTTTCAATCCATTCTAACCTGGACTAATTCAGCGAAGTTAAACACTGTCAGGTGCATATCAGAGACAGTGTGCTAATAGTAAAGTTTGTAATGATGACCTATTTGCAGATGGCTATTCTACAAATTTAGATGCATGTAGGATGATGAAGATGTGCCACACTCTATTTTGAGATACAGCTGTCTCGCTTTACTTTGGCCACTCAGATCTATCAGCTCTACAAGGGCTTGTCACTTATTGGAGAATTCCTACTTACCCTCTGATAAACAACTCATCTCTGCCTTTCTTTATGAGGCAAAATCAGTTCCATAATTTGCAGGGTCAAATGAAACATGAAAATTTAGGGCTTCTAACATCATATATTAATGGTTATTAATGGTTAAGTAACTGAAAGATTTTTCTCTATAATCAGGAAAGAGATAAGCGTGTATGATGTCACTTCTATTCAGCATTCATTACATTGGGGGTTCTAGCCAGGGAGACTGTCAAGAAAAAAAGATAAAAGGCATCAAGAATGGAGAGTAAGAATTTAAAACTATCTCTAGAAAAGACAAGATCATTTATATAGAAATCCAAGGGAATCACCAAAAAACTATTAAAGCTAATAAATGAGTCCAGCAAGGATGCAGAATACAAGTTAGTAAAAAAATAAGTTGCGTTTGTATACACTAGCAATGAGCTATCTGAAAATGAGGTTGATAAAAATAATTTCATTGACAACAGCACCAAAAAGAAAAAAGTACTTAGGAATATATTTAACAGAAGCATTCGACTTATATACAGAGAACTATAAAACATTGAAAATAAATTAAGGGAAATCTAAACAAATGGAAATACATCTTACGTTCATAAATTAGAATACAATATTATTAACATGTCAATATTCCCAAAATTGATTTATAGATTTAACCCCTATCAAACTTCCAACTGCCCTATCAAACTTAACCCCTATCAAACTTCCAACTAGAAATGGACTAGTTGACCATAAAATTCAAAAGGAAATGTAAGGGACTCAATCAAAATAACATTGAAAAAAGATGGATGACTGCACTTGCCAGTTTTGAAATTTGTTACAAAGCTACAGTAATCAAGGTATTTGGTGCTGGCATAAAAATAGACATAAATGTAACAGAATTCAGAGTACTAAAATGAACTCATGCATTTATGGATGTTTTTTGGTTTGACTTTTTAAAACATTAACACATACAATTGTACATTTGATTTGGGGTTTTTTGTTTATTATTTTGTTTTTGTTGGGTACCAGAAATTGAACTCAGGGGCACTCAGCCACTGAGTCACATCCCCAGCCCTATTTTGTATTTTATTTAGACAGGGTCTCACTGACTTGCTTAGTGCCTTGTTTTTACTGAAGCTGGCTTTGAACTCCCGATCCTCCTGCCCCAGCCTCCCAAGTCACTGATATTGGAGTACCATGTGATATTTTGATACACTGTATACATTATGTAATGTTCAAACCTGGATAAATATATTGAAATAGATGCCAAACCAATTCAATGCAGGAAGAATAACCTTTTCAAAAATGATACTGGAGCAATTGCATATCCACAAACCAAATGCAGACATGGATATCCACCTCAGACCATTCACAAACTTCAACATAAAATGTATCTAAGCCCTAACTATAATAGCTAAAACTATAACATTCTTAAAAAGGAAAAGGTGTTAATTTTAGTAACCCTGAATCAGAAAACAGTTTCTTAGATGGATACCTACTCCTAAAGTCACTAAAGAAAAAAACAAATGAACTTCATCAAAATTAAACAAAAGTTCACTACCACAGTGAAAAGCCAATTCATATAATGGGCGAAAAGATCTGCAAATCATATATCTGATATGGATGTGGTATCTACAGCTATTATAATTCAACAATAGAAAGGCCAAATAAAAATGACTTCTAAATAGTCCAAAGATTTGAATGAACATTTATTCAAAGAAGACATACAAATGATCAATAGCCCTTGAAAAATACTCATCATTAGTCATTAGAGAAATGCAAATCAAATGTAAATCCATTTATAATCAACTTCCTGTGCTTGGAACCTCATGATAAATTGTTTCCTAAATACGATTCTCCGGCTTCTTTTAATGTTCATGTTCATCCAGGTCCACAATTGAGAATGTAGTCTTAACTATTTTTTGGATGCAACATAGCTAAATCCTGGTGCAGTGGCCTTTCATTCATTAATTGTATTTTTTAAATTTTCACAGAAGCAAAACCAGTATGCAAGTGACTTTGCCCTGCCTATTGGGACCATTTTCCCTATTCCAATTGAAGAATTTGATTTTATTTAATCTAGGGAAGGCAACTAGAAGCCACATGAGTAATTAGTGCCACTTCTAATTTGAAAACTCCCTCTGAAGAGACAGTGTTTAGAGAATCTAGTGGAAAGACCAACAATGGTCATTTGAAGGTTGGAGTTCCCAATCCTAGACAGGGCTCTCACTGGCCATATGGCCTTGTCTGAAAGTCCCATAATCTTTCTTGACCTATTTTAGTTAAATAGTGATAGGATGATGGAGCTTCACTTAGATCTTTTTTTTTTAAGGATGACTTTTTTTATTGTAACTTTATTTATTAATTTGTATGTGGTGCTGAGGATCGAACCCAGTGCCTCACCCACGCTAGGTGGGCGCTCTACCGCTGAGCCACAACCCCAGCCCTTCAGTTAGTTCTTTACAGCTCTCTCTTAAATATATAAGAGGTCAGTACCTGATGCCACAACAAAAACTTAAATTAAAAAGCCACAACTTATGCTAACATAATTTCTTGCTAGAAGATAACAGTTGCCCCATTATCTAGATGTCCAACATTCCTTACACCAACTGCTGAGATTTCTATAACCTCTGTAACAATTATAGGTCTACTTTTATTTGTGTTTTAATTCTGCTTCTTCTGGAGACAACTGCTCACATGCTGTGCTGAGAAAAGATGAAAATTTGCTGCTAATTACTGAGGTTTGTGCTTCCAAACATTGCTGGCCAGTAATTGAATTGCTGTGTCTAGAGTCAAGTAGTAGCTAATAACTTTGTCCCTACAGAGTTAAGCTGTAATTAGTTATTCTAGTCAAAAAAGAATAGGAGAAGCTATGCAGGCTGTTTCTTTGTATTGTAATTGCCAAGAGCTGAAACTTACAATTTTCAAAGGGTAGAGCCTGTTTAAGTGATTGAGATATGCCGCCAGCGTAAGTGCACACATACACACAGCAAAGCCAGCGGGGGCCTGGGAAGTGAAGTTTGAGCTATTTTCAGTTCTGTACAACATTAGGGCATGAATTCTGAAAACATGAGCATTAGAATTAAAATAAATGATAATTTCACTGGCAGTTTCCTATATATTCATGTAATTGGTATCAAATCAATTATGTGTCAATTAAAAATATGAATCTGTGATTTATTCTATTGAAAAGTGTCTTTATACATTTAAAAAGATGCCCCACTATTATATTCTATTTTTCTTTAGTGAGTATGTTACCTTCAGGTGGAAGAACCTTAGCTTCCATACATTTCTATAGTTAGAGAAGCTGTCTCCTACTAACATAATCTACAGGAAATTTGAGAAAAAGTCTTGGCCCTGTTTTCTTAGAAAGTACAGACTACATTAGCACAGTTGATATTTCAGTGAGTTTTGGCTCTGAGTAAAAAATAATCTTTGAAGGGAGGATTGAATATTTTTAGTTGAAGATCACTGATATAAGAATGGGAATGTATGAGAGTTCATATTTTTGACAGTCACTTGGAGTCCAGGCACATTCTATGCAAAGAAATCACAAGAATAAATGACTTAAATAAATGCTGGGATATGCTATATTTATGGTTTGGAAGGCAGACAATTGTTAAGATGGAAACTCTTCACATACTCATTTATAGATTTAATATAATCAAGATCAAAATCCTAACAGGATCTTTTTAGAAATTAACAAGTTAATTTTACAATTTATATGGAAATGCAAAAGGCCTACAATAGCCAAAGAAATACTTAAGAAGAATAAAAACAGGAAAATTTATACTGCACCCTATTTTACTATTAAAAAAACTAATTGATGAAGGTAGTTTATTTTGATACATCAGACAGGCCAATGGACAGAATGTGGCATCCAGAATTGACCCTGGATGTTGAGTTATGGTAAAGGTAATACTCCCGTATACTGGGAAACAAAAGCCTTTTCAATATGGGTGTGAGATAAATTGGCTTTCTATGTCAAAAAATATATATTTCTTGACCTTTACCTCACACTCTACACAAAACTCAATAAACTTCAGATTCAACTGTGATAGGTAAAAACTATAAAGTTTTTTAAAGAAAATATAGGATAAAATTTTCATGACATTTTTAGGGTAAAAAAGATTTTCTTTAAATGTCACACAATAAGCAGTAACCATATAAGGAGAAGAAAACAAATCAGTACATTAAAATGAAGACTTTTTGCTCCTTGCAAGACACCAAGAAGAAAATCAAAAGGCAAGGCAGAAACCAGGCACAGTGGGGCACGCCTGTAATCCCAGCACTTTGGGAGGCTGAGACAGGAGAATCGCGAGTTCAAAGCCAGCCTCGGCAATGGTGAGGCGCTAAGCAACTCAGTGAGACCCTGTCTCTACATAAAACACAAAATAGGGCTGGGGATGTGGCTCAGTGGTCAAGTACCCCTGAGAGTTCAATCCTTGGTACCAAAAAAAAAAAAAAAGGCAAGGCAGA